>NQII01000715.1:34885-82202 GCA_002778355.1 Clitarchus hookeri
CGCTCGGTGCTGATGTATTGTGATTGCGACCCCACCATCATGCATGAACAATGTATAAAGGCTGTTTACGATGAAGTGAGCACTTTTGAAATCAACCTTAGAAAAAAGTCACTGCCCCTGCCTGCATATATTTTAACGGGTGCACTCGCTCGCCTCCCACCACGGCGATCCGGGCTCGATCCCGGCGGGTTCACTCCCGGATTTTCGCATGTGGGACTCGTGCCGGACGATGCCGCTTGCCGGCGGGTTTTCTCGGGGTAATCCCGTTTCCCCCGCACTTGCATTCCAGCGCCGCTCCATTCTAGGGTTTCATTTCTGTCATGCCCGGAGATGACGGTCACCTACGGGTCCCAGCTGGGAAGACCGTCACTCGGAGGGTGTCGCCTTGCCCTGAGTGCACTCCCCACACGCCATTTTTTTTTAACGGGTGCACTGAGTGACATGCACCCAGTAAAGTTGGTAACGATGGATGGAGAGTAGTTCCACATATTAACGTAGAATAAAAAGTGTTAGGTAACTATTTGTGGTAGCTTAAATTACTTCTTTCGCTTTCTGTATTTTAATTCATCTAAGCGTAAAAATGAGAGTATTTGTAAAATATTTATTTATTTTAATATTTTCACAGTTCCACTCGACCGACGCATGCATAAAGTGTTAATGCTTATGACAATGATACTTTTACACAAGGCGGAATAATACACAAGGTGCAAGTGGATCTTAGGCAGGGCTTTGCAAAGTACCCATACGACCGCGAGCAGTGTGTGTAGAGGGCGGTACCTGGCGATGTGCCTGGGGTCGTCCTCGGGCTCCTCCTTGAGGAAGGACGACGGCTGCAGGCTGAAGCGACGTCGGAACTGGTGACGCCCCTTCATGGCGCCCGCTCGCTTCTGCCTCTCTATGGCTACAGATGACACTCTCGCATCGCCTGCAACACATCGCCACAACCTCACACCACACTACCTTACCATCTCGCACGGCGATTTTTTTTCTAACCTACCTTAAATCTGAAAGGATAGTCTGGTGCCCTGGGTAGGGACTGGGACACAGGTGTGTCTCGGGGCTGAGCCTGACACACACACAGGCATGCAGGGGATGTTCCAACCACAAGGGCTCGAGAAAACATGGCCGCCGCCGAGACTGGGACAATGGCCGCCTCCCTCGCTAACTTAACACTTGGCGTGTCACTCTGGCTACACTAAAAGCAAAAATTTCGATGGCACTAAAAAAAAAATAGTAGTTTCATCCTTTCGTTCATGTTCGTCAGGATCTCAAAATAAATTTACATTACATCCACTCTAAATTATCATGAACAAAAATAATAATATTTTATTAAGAGCATAAAAATGAGCAGTATTGATTATATTACTTGTTATACGTGAAAGGATGTATGATTGGGAGATATCAACTCGGTACTCGATTGGCTGGTAGCCAGTCAGTAATAAACGTTATTCAGTGCTGTAGTCGTGTTAAATGTGGTGTGAACCGATAGTACCGTGAAATGTAGGAAATCAGAGACCTACATAAATGCTGTTCCTGCAATGTTTGATAGAAGTGATACAATTCTAACTTGTCTTGAATGACAGAATTGTGTACATTACACCCGTGCAGGTATTTTTTTGTCTGTACTGCACACTGCTACGCACAATGAACATTCACATTACCTGTGATTAAATTATTCGCAAACCGCTTTACTTCTCTAGGTCATAATTGTTTCATATAACTGTAGCCGAACGTATAGCCTACCTACAGCTCACTCGCTGATACAACGAAGCATCATAAATTCTTTGGTTTGCAACGCCTGAAACCGTAAATTCAATTGAGGCCTGGAAGGTTTAAAATTAACTACAAAGGAAGACTGATAGGTAGGGCCAGTAACTTTTCGCGTAAAAATTGGAGCACACAGTAGACTTCAATACTACATACACACCTCAGCTATTGTTATACCTCCATTGGCTGCTGGTGCCGTGTCCGTCTTTGACCAAGCCACTCAGGACTAAGTAACTCCGACACTGAACCTTCGTGATTCGTGCGCAAACGGTTAACACGGGCTAGAACATTTTTTTTAGCCAATCAAAGAAGCTGGACGACCCTACAGTGCTTTGGACTGTATCTTGTCTCGAAATTTTTTCGCGAAATATCACTGCCCCTACTGATAGGAGTACCCGGCATAGAGACAGTAAAAACCCCTCGACAGAAAATAATTGCAGAAATGCATGCAATTTATTTGAAGTAGAAAAAGACAGCTAGTGGAAAAGCACGGGCGTGGATGTAGGTAAGGAAAGTGTGTATAGGAACGGACTCGGGAGAGTCTATATTTAGCTCATCTCGGCGGANAGGCGGTAATGTATCGACCGGCGGAGACATCTTATAAGCGGGCACCCAAGCCTGCCCGTGTCTCTCCTCACTGTGTCTGCACGCCCAGCCCACAGTAAACACCCGGGCACAATGGCCTGTTGGTGGTCGTCGTTCTTGTTGCCGGTCGAGGTGGTATTCTCGTTTGTTGCGCGATGAATTCCTTTGGCACAACAGTCGGCGCTAGCGTTGGTGAGTCGGTGAAGAGATCTGGGCGGCTCTTAACCGCGAGGTCTTGAGAGCCGATGAGGGTGATCGAGGTGAGTGTGGAGCGGCGCCGGAATAAAGGGGGCGGGGGGAAACGGGAGATCCCCGAGAAAACCCGCCGACCAGCGGCATCGCCCGGCATGATTCCTACATGCAAAAATTTGGTGACCCGGCCCGGCGATTTGACCCGGTTCGCCTTAGTGAAAGGCGAGCAGGCTAACCGCTAAGCCACCGCGGCCCCGTTGTTGGCGTTGGTGTTAATTGTTTCGCGGCTCTGCCAACAGATAGCACAAAATTCTTAAGGAAGGAGTATAAATTGTTTTAATTGGCTATTGATGGAATTATGAATTTTTAATTTTAGGCCTACAACAATTTCTGTTGCTGTGATATTAACTTTTGTTTTAAATAAAGCACACCAAAGTAAGCCATTTTAAAATCATTGTAAGTAGGGGCACCTAAACCTAGCGAAAAGATTTTCGCACAGGCTAGATTTCAGTACCTCACAGGCATGCCAGTAATGTTACTTTGTTTATTGGCTGCGTGTATTTGTCAGAATACATTTTATTGCATCCAGTGGCGGATTTACACATTTGCCGCCAGTAGGCTATTGAAATTTTGCCGCCCCTACCGACCTCTATAATTGGATACCCTAATTCACAATCATATTTACTACAATTCTTTTTGTCAATGAAATTGTAACTTTATGATTTGTGCACTATCGTCCTAATTACACCTTTTTCCCGTAATTAGTATGATCGTGAACCAGGTGATCAATGTGTCAGTTTCTAGATTATTTTTACAGCCCAACGATTTAGTTAAGATTGCACAAGAAATAGTTTTTGGGTATATTTCTGAGCTAATAAAAGCTCAATCATGTACTACTAATAAGGCGGGGTAAGGTATGCCTCAATACTACTTACACAATAATGTACATTCGGTAAACGTAATAAAATAATTTTTATTGCGCTTACTTACAGTTTAAAACAATATATTCAATCATCTTGTAACAACCCGGCTGATGATGTCGATGAAATTCAATTAATTAAGTTATGAAAGTTTTACAATACCTTTTTGCGTGATTTTCTATTGGAAAAATTATTAATTATATCGTCGTATGAAATATTCTTCATTAGTTCTGACTTTATGCACTAAAGGGCTAAGGCGTTTAGCTTTTCTTGGCTTAAGGTAGATCTTAGATAATTTTTCACCCGTTTTAAGCAAGAAAAGCTTCTCTCACCCGAACAATTTGTCGCTGGTGTACATAGAGCCATGCGAACTGCTATATCCAAGTCTGGATAAACGTTTTGCAAATTCTGTTTTCGCAGTAACGAAGATAAACTTTTCAATGATCCAGAATCTGGTTTTACCAAAATTCTTTCAGAAGAAAGGTGGCATTCAAAATGTATGCATTCTTGAACTAAGTCAGTCTCTAAATCATTAGGACACATTTCTTCCAAGAAAATGGCTTTTTCCGTAAGGGTTGATGATGACAATCCACTTATTTTGGTCAGAAATGAAAACTTTTCATTTAACCTGTTGTAAGCCTCCTGCCGTTTTTATAATTCGGATACGAGTCTATCAATGAGGACGAGAAATGTGTTAACCCTGAAAGTATCACTCGCAGTTATTCTCATTTCTTCATCGGGTGTTT
The DNA here is from genome assembly GCA_002778355.1 of Clitarchus hookeri. Taxonomy (NCBI): domain Eukaryota; kingdom Metazoa; phylum Arthropoda; class Insecta; order Phasmatodea; family Phasmatidae; genus Clitarchus; species Clitarchus hookeri. Next base: position 39,096 of record NQII01000715.1, read on the forward strand.
CATCATAATTTTTTTTCCTTTTCGGTTTTTTTTCCCATATATTTTGTATACTGCTTCGACACGCTTAATTACCTTAATTCCATCGCCTTTTGTTCGAAATACTTAAAATTTTCTTATTCAGCTACGAAAAACTTGCAAAGAGATTCGTGAAGATTGGCAACAGTGATCAAATCTACGGTAGAAGCCTGAATTTGAACATTCACTTTGTTTATTCTTTCCAAAAAAAAAAACATTCCACACAACAACCATTACCGCCGTTTCCAGTTTTTCTAAATTCAAAAGTATTCCCGTCGCTTCGTTTCGCGTTACAGGCTTTTCGGTACAATCATCCTTGATTGATTCCAAAGTTTTAAGGACTTCGTGCCAAAAATCTCTCAAACTTCTACATGCGTCCTCTCTAGCTGACCAACGTGTCAGATTTACTCTCTTTAGCGTTTTTCCTTTCCCAATTTCAGTAATTAATTTTTGCCAGCGCTGTGTCGAACTTAACAAAAAAAACACAGATTTCTTGAAGCAACATGAAGAAGCGACAAGCTTCTGTGCAAGATTCAGCAGCCGCAGTTGCCACTAAATTGAAAGAGTGGGCAGAGCAAGGAACGAAAAAAGCAAAAAGGTGCTTGGCTTTGAATTTGAGCCTGTAAGCCATTGTACACACAAGACATGTTCGCGGCATTATCATATGAATGTCTACGACAGTCTTCATTATTTATGCCTAGTGTTTTGAGTTCCAAAATAATGGCAGAAAACATTTCTTCAGCTTTATGTCCCACTGAGGGCAAAAACTTGAGAAATCTTTCACACGGTTCGCCTGTTTCCAAAACGTATCTAATGACGAGGGTAAGTTGGTCCACATGTGCTATATCTGGTGTAGAATCGATGATTAAGGAAAAATATTTCGCCCTTCTTATCTCGTCTCCAATGTGTTTAAAGACTTTATGACCCATCAAGAGAATAAACTCATCGCAAACGGTCTTTGATAAGAAACTGGTACTTCCAGATCCTTGATTCCCAAATCGTTCAATATGACTAGCTAAAAAAGGATCGAATTCAGCTAACAGTTCCAAAATCATACAATAATTTCCGTTATGCGAATCACCGAACTTTTCATTTTATTCCTCTGAAAGTGAGGCCTCTTGAACACAGTCGCTTCACTACGTCAACAACCCTCTTCAGAACGTTTCTCCAATAAGTAATTTCTTCATCAATCTGGACATGCACTAAATTATCGAGTCAGCCATCAATCTCACTTCTAACTTTCAAACTAAGGATACTAGATGTATGACGCGCAGAGTTTTCATGCTGAGCTACTCGGTGTTCTGCATTTTTCCAGTCATTAAATCCTTCGTTCTCAAACTGAGTCTTATTCTCCAACGGACCGAATGCCAATAGGGCCCGCAATATACAAATCTTTTACTTTCAGAATAAACCAGCCAATTTCGGTCATTCACTTTATTATTTTTCATTTTTCTTTGGAAGATACTCACTGGCAAGAAACAACGCTGATCAGCATACATTTTTTCATTTTTAGAGAAGTCACAAGACTTGTTTTTATCGAATCCGTACCTTGTGATAATCTCCCTTAAGGTATCGTTGATTTCTCATAAAGCTGGATATCTGTTTAGATTTACTGTTGTTTGTACTTGGTCATTACTTAACGTCTGATTCTGAAACGCATCTTCAATTGTTATTCTTATTGATGATTACTCTACCGCCTCTATGTCAAAAACATAAATATCCGTTTTTTTTTTAAGTAGATGGTTCAACAGATGACTGTTGTTGTTGGGCCGCAGAGATCAAATCCGTTACATCTGTTCCATATTGTATTGTGTCACTGCATGCTGTTGAAGTTCCTGGTCTTTCAACACTACTTCCACTTCCACTTTAAAAAAAACTGTCAATTTTTATCGTTTTAAGGATAATCTGTTATTGTTCTTCTTTTTTTCATTTTCACCTTTTTAAACTCAGCTCCGGTAATTCACTTTCTCCCATCACTCATTCTAACAATTTCTTGGCGTCCAAGAACTGAAATAAAAAATATTACATTGGGAGTTTTATTTCTCGTACATCGTTTGTTCAGACTTCAGACATTGAATAGTTACCTGACATAAGTACACGAACTTTATTTAAGTATGATATAACAAAAAATGGAAATTTATTTTCATAGCTACCGAAAAAGTTATTTATCAAGTTAAATTACGTCTTACTGATTCGTTACGGATGATTTATTGTAATATATTATGATTACTTACCTCCTATAAGTTTCTACGCACCGGTGATATTACGCTATGAAATTATACATAGAATACACGAAACACTTTGAAAAATTACAGCACACACCAAAAAAAAGTAAATACGGGACGGGACTTGCCCGTTTGTATCGCCGGCCGCCGCTCTATATCTATCTCTCTGGAGCTCAGTGCCACCACGCGGCGTATGCCTTCAACAGCACGACCCGGCTTCGGCTCCCGCGGTGGCCGCGCCGCGCTGAGCTCGTGCAGTCAATCCGGCCAGACACACTCAGCGAACGGTCATTTCACTCGTTCCCGCACCGCAACCAAACGCGACTACGCAAATTGTAGAAAAATTTAACCAAGTAGTGAAACACATTACATGTAGAATTGTTTGTGTGGACCTAATAACATTTAGGTATATAAATATGAATCTTTTTAATTTCTGTAAGACATAGAAAAAAATTTGGCCCCAAATTTGCCGCCCCTAAAATCTGCCGCTCTAGGCTCCAGCCTACTCAGTCTGCTGGTAAATCCGCCACAGATTGCATCACTAATGAATAAGAATTACATAACTCCGTCACTGTAGGTCTGTGATTCGCTGGCAGATACCCAAGATGCACAACACGTAAATCATCGAACCACAAAAGTAGCTATGAGCTAAAGGGTTATAAAAGGCAAATGATCGTGACATATTCTCAACGAAAATCGGTTGTCCATAATTATAAGTCATTTCTTTATACTGAGAATTAATAGCATTGCGTTTTATAAACAAATATTAAAATTTACTTAGCAAACTCAAATTAATCTTTAATCATCCAATTACTTTAAAAAAACCCTGCAAATATGTTACATGTATCTAACAGGTGTTCCCTTTAATACACAAGATTGAAAGTAACCAGGACTGTACTATTTGCTGCCACTGTGTGCAATATTAACATTACTGTATATTGACTCTATTTGTGCGTCATTCAAGTGAAACAAAGGACGTTTTAGGAAAGTAAATGTATTACATATATATATGCAAATTCGTATTCTCATATACACAAAACAAGAAACATTGGTTTAAATTGCCATACATACATACATACATACATACAAGTGGAAGGAATCGGCAACGTCTTGTTTCTAAGAACTATCCCAACATTCTCGTACAGTGATTTCGGGAAACGGTGTAATACCGAAATAAGTAATATTAGACTGAAATGTGTGTGTGTGTATATATATATATATACACACTCAAAGACACACATAACACAGATATATATCTCATATTTGCTGGCTGTTACTAAACTTTAAAAAAATTACTAAAAAAATTACGTCTTCAGATTAATTAAGGCAGTGGCCATCTTTATTCTTGCTTTCAACTATTTCTATGTAATATATATTCTTCACGCAACGTTATACGAAATTATAAATTTTAAAATGGGTATCAGATCTTATTAATTTTCTAAAACAGCATTACAAATAAAACGATATTTGAGACCAATTAAACAATAAGCTTTGTTGCCATTGAACGAACATCCCTAATAGGTTCGCGTATTGTAGATGGACCCAGCATTTTTTATGTATGTAGGAAAAAAGATGTCAGAGTGCTTAAAACGAGGAACAAAGTCAACAGGATGCGCAGTTTCCATTTATTTACATTGGCAAAAAATAAAAGAGAAATAAATTCTTTGGGACAGGAACGAGAGGCGTGTGAAGTTATGGAACACAGTAAAACTACCAATTAATTCAGGACCAAGATTGATACACAGAAATCGGTTAACTTTGAGTGTTGGCAATAGTTAAAAAAAACCAAACAATACGACTTCAAAAGAAAATGTATTGCTTTCCTTTGCGTAATGTCTGAGAGAATTTATTACAAACTGTTTATACGTGTAACATGGCATCACCACACGTTAATTTACATATTTAAAAAATAATACTGTAAACAATATTTAAGCACATTAGAATATTTTTTTATTATCAATTTTTGTGTCTCTTCAACTGTGTTATAACTGCGATTAAAAGCTATTGTTTCAGATTATTTAGAATTTCCTGTGAATTTAAGACAATCACAGTTAGCATCATAAAAAATTATGCTCCATTCAGACTTTCTTTATTTCAGTATTCCTATTTTTTCGTTACCAAAAATATGATATTAAATGAATAGAAAAATAAATATAGAGTGTAAATATCTTGAAGTCCGTTTAAATAATGTTTTTTTTTTTGAAAAATGAATATTTCTGTATTTATTATTAGACGAAAATATTTTAAAACTAATAAATACTCAATAAAGACTAAAAAATTTAGCTTAAACTCATGACATTAGTACACAGTACAATTGCCTTAAGTTTTTAATAAACGCACTTCATTTTCTTTGGTCCAGTACTCCTGTCTTATCTTCATCTTTTTTATAACATCTAGCATTGCAAACATTCTTTTATACCTTACTTTCNGGTCCAGTACTCCTGTCTTATCTTCATCTTTTTTATAACATCTAGCATTGCAAACATTCTTTTATACCTTACTTTCTTACTTCCATTCTTTTCTTCTGTACTGTGGCGTAGACAATTTCCGGGCAATACATACCCCAACAAAAATATGAAGTAATTTTTTATTATCTCTTTTAGTTTTCTTACCTCTGATTTTTTTTTTTAACTTTTATCTGGAGACAATACGGAATACATATAACATAATGAAAATATTGAAATTGAAATTGTGGCTCCAAAAACAGTATTAAATATTGTGGTATAGAAACAAGGAAGTAATCTATACTAATNGGCTCCAAAAACAGTATTAAATATTGTGGTATAGAAACAAGGAAGTAATCTATACTAATATTATAAATGCGAAAGTGTGTTTGTTTGTTTGTTTGTCCTTCTTTCACGTCGCAACGGAGCGACGTTATTTTTTGCACAGAGATAGTTGGAGCCGGCCCTTCACTGTATCCGATGAAAAATAGGGCTTTTTTAATCTCATTCCCTCGGGGAAATTCTTGCTGGAAAATGAAAAAGTACACAAACGGAATAACAATGCAACGCCAACAATGCAACGTCGTAACCTAGCAACAGATCGACGTAGTTTCTTGCACATAAATAGTTTGAATTGTTTACTCTAGATCGTAGACGAAACTATATGCAGAAATCGTGAGTGAACTTAGTAACTTTAATAATCTAGGGTATGAGACGGCCGAATGCGACGACATCCAATAAGGGTCAGATTTCATTAGCGCGGGTCCACCCAGACATTCAGCAGAGGACGTTAATAAACCGTTATCAACAGATAAGCCAATTAAGTCTAATTTACGTGCGTCGTTTAGTTGATTCGGCCACGCCAGACCGCTCACACACGAAATTAAGTCCCAGACTAACTTTGGTGATGAGCTCAAGCCACTTCCAGTTAGTCATGCTTCTGCGTAAATAACGTAATAACTATGTCGTCAGAACTACATATTTATAACAAGGAAACAATTGGGTGAAATAAATTATACGTAAAAAATAATGAAAATTGAGATTTTATTGACATTAAAATAATTATAATAACCTTTAAAATATTTTTTTCCGAGATATATACATTCCTGAATTTGAATCCGAATGTCGAATCACAACTGATAGTTGTCTGTTTAAATTTGGCAAGTGTGGCCGCACCTGCTCACGCAGTTTAATTACTAAGGTGTGTGGTAACCCACCTGCAAACATCTGCAAACACTTGCAAACACTTGGATTTTTACTGGGCCTCTTTGATTTTTAATTAATGTTTTAAGGTGTAAGTACATTTTATTTTCGTGAGGCTTTGATAGACTCCATCCGAGTGCCTTCATGGACATTCTTTACGTAACATTAAGTCAATATTTTAAATTCATTTTGGACATTAAAAGAGACGTAAGATATTGTGTCTCAGTTTGTACCTGTACGTCAAGCCTGTTAATACTANATTCATTTTGGACATTAAAAGAGACGTAAGATATTGTGTCTCAGTTTGTACCTGTACGTCAAGCCTGTTAATACTATTTAAACTTTGCAATGTATATTATCAATGTGTTTTAAATTGATATATTTTCTATGAGTATTATAGTGTGTATAATAGCTCAGTTATTATACAGATTTTGAGACGCCTTTTGATTTTTTTGTAACATATTTCCAAGTCGATTAAATTGTCTATAATGAATTTGTCTTTGTTCATGACTTGGGATTGAAACCCCACAACTTCCAATTTTTCTAAAGCCCTGTTAAAGTTATACTTTCAGGATATTCCTCCACTTCACGCAAACCAAGTTAACAAATTACACCACAGAGAGAACGCACGGCATTTGTGCGCTCAGTGTAATAATGTTATGCATAAGGAATATTCCTTAGTATGCTCTTCTAACACGTCTANTGCAAACAAAGTTTAAAAAATTACACCACAGAGAGAACGCACGGCATTTGTGCGCTCAGTGTAATAATGTTATGCATAAGGAATATTTCTTAGTATGCTCTTCTAACACGTCTATTTTCTCCCTGTCTTTATAAATATGAGTTTTAACTTATATGTTGTAATTAATATATACACATATAAGTACTAGGTCAATTTGCCAAAGAATAAGTTACTTTAAATTTAACGCAAGTATAAAACGCTTGTGAATGTGAAATATTTAGGAAACAACCAAACACGTAATGCATGTTTTTTTTTAAATGTTCGGTAAAAAAATATATTTAAACCGCGAATAGAGTGTGGTTCGTAGTTGAGACACTATGTCTATACTACGGTTGAAGGTCCTTAGCTAGCTAAGAATAGGAGTGATGTCAGATTATTTCTTTGAAACACAAACCATCTTGGAAGGTGTGCAGTAACACTGGCTACTGTCTGGAGCAGCTTCCAGTGTACAAACATCCGAGACTCGAGTGTACACTGGCTACTGTCTGGAGCAGCTTCCAGTGTACAAACATCTGAGGCTCGAGTGTACACTGGCAACTGTCTGGAGCAGCAGCCAGCGTACAAACATCTGAGGCTCGAGCGTACACTGGCAACTGTCTGGAGCAGCAGCCAGCGTAGAGACATCTGAGGCTCGAGTGTGCAAACATCTGAGGCTCGAGTGTACACTGGCAACTGTCTGGAGCAGCAGCCAGCGTACATACATCTGAGGCTCGAGCGTACACTGACTACTGTCTGGAGCAGCTTCCAGTGTACAAACATCTGAGGCTCGAGTGTACACTGGCAACTGTCTGGAGCAGCAGCCAGCGTACATACATCTGAGGCTCGAGTGTACACTGGCAACTGTCTGGAGCAGCAGCCAGCGTACAGACATCTGAGGCTCGAGTGTACACTGGCAACTGTCTGGAGCAGCAGCCAGCGTACAGACATCTGAGGCTCGAGTGTACACTGGCAACTGTCTGGAGCAGCAGCCAGCGTACAGACATCTGAGGCTCGAGTGTACACTGGCAACTGTCTGGAGCAGCAGCCAGCGTACAGACATCTGAGGCTCGAGTGTACACTGGCAACTGTCTGGAGCAGCAGCCAGCGTACATACATCTGAGGCTCGAGTGTACACTGGCAACTGTCTGGAGCAGCAGCCAGCGTACAGACATCCGAGGCTCGAGTGTGCACTGGCAACTGTCTGGAGCAGCAGCCAGCGTACAGACATCTGAGGCTCGAGTGTACACGCTGCTGTGGACTCTAGNCACTGGCAACTGTCTGGAGCAGCAGCCAGCGTACAGACATCTGAGGCTCGAGTGTACACGCTGCTGTGGACTCTAGCCACAAGGTTATTGAACTCGCGGAATTTTGCTATCCTTAGAGATGAGTAACGAGTGGCGCTGAAATGCAAGGGCGGGGGAAACGGGAGATCCCGGAGTAAACCCGTCGGCCAGCGGCATCGTCCGGCATGATTCCCACATGCGTAAATTTGGGAGCGATGCCGCCGGGAATTGAACCCGGCTCACCTTGACGGGAAGGGTATCTCTCTAGCCCCTGCTCGTCTGCTACCCCTTCTTCAGAAGAAAAATAATATTCACTTGGTTTCCCTTGCTTACCAAACTAAGGAATAAAATTGAGTGTATAAGCGTATGTGAATTTAAGACTCGTCTTCACCCCTTTTGAACGAATTCTTAGTTTTCGTGTCATATGTCTGAATAATGACAATTTAGAATTTACCAGTTGTATAAAATTCTTGTATCTAATTTGCACTGTGTGTTATTTCCTGGCAAGAATTTATTAATAAAAAAAATATGTTTTCGATATTTTTCGAATAGTAGATAACACAATTAAAATTAGACACAAAAATCCTAACTAATGTTATAAATGCGAAAGTGTGTTTGTTTGTTTGTCCTTCTTTCACGTCGAAATGGAGTAACGGATCGACTTGATTTTTTGTACATACATAGTTGGAGGGCCGGGAAGTGACATAGGCTACTTTTTACTCCGAGAAAATATCTCATTCTCTAGGGGAAATTCTTATTGGAAAATGAAAAAGTACACAAACGGAATAATAATGCAACGTCGCGACCGAGCAACAGATTGACGTAATTTGTTGCACAGAAATAGTTNATTCTTGGTTCCACCACCACACATTGCTTCTTTTAATATCGTTTTTCATTTGCCTTATTTTTTGGGAGCATGCATTCACAATTATATTTCTGAATTTAATGGAGGGCTGACAGGTGATATTGGCTACTTTTTATTGCGAGAAAATATCTCAAAAAAGTTACAAACGATAATAGTGAATCAAGTCGGAAAAAAGTGTGCCGCCAGCGCGCTCTCTTGCAATACGCTGTCTCAACCGTTAAAGATGGAACAATATCATGTAGTAAAGAATTGTGTAGAATAAAAATACCTAATAAAACTCCGTGGTAGCATATATCTATCTATAACAGATAAATACTAATAAGTGTATTTACCATTTAATTCACCGAGACGTTGAGTTTNGGTAGCATATATCTATCTATAACAGATAAATACTAATAAGTGTATTTACCATTTAATTCACCGAGACGTTGAGTTTTATAGTATGTATAGAGTATAGAAGAATAACACTAAATAAAATTCAACTTTATTTAAAAAAAAAACCTAAACAATAATTCTGTAGTCCATGCGAGCTGAGCCGTGGGCACAGCTAGTATTAAATAAGTCTTAAAATTAAAATTTTCTATTACCGTACATTGTCAGTAATCACCGTGAATCCGAAATTATGACACGAAGACGAAGAGTTTCTGCAAAAGGGGTGAAGATTGACCCCTTAAATTACATATTAATTTTTCGTCCCAGGTGTTGCAAAAGAGAAGATTTTTGATCTGACACGTACTTACGAATTCCTTGTAACAATCTACGCGATGGAACCAATGGAAATAATTCCCATTGGCCTATAGCTCCGGCAGCAACCAATAACAAAATGGTGGTGTTCCAGCAGCAGCCAATAATAACATCCAGGAAAAGTACGCTGTCTGTATTGACGCTAGTTTCTTATCCTGTACAACACCGACCATGACTTTACCTATTTTGCAACATGTCTTACGTAAACGAGTATACGTTAAGGGGTTAAGAGAGAGGCAATACTAATGAATCGCTGCCCANTTTTGCAACATGTCTTACGTAAACGAGTATACGTTAAGGGGTTAAGAGAGAGGCAATACTAATGAATCGCTGCCCACATGATGGACATCGTTCCGAGAGTGTTAGCTCTCTGGAGTCACACACCAGACAAAGGGACTCTCTGAATCGGGAGTGAATCGCCGACAGCTGGAATTGCCACCCCTCCAGACGTCNTTTTGCAACATGTCTTACGTAAACGAGTATACGTTAAGGGGTTAAGAGAGAGGCAATACTAATGAATCGCTGCCCGCATGATGGACATCGTTCCGAGAGTGTTAGCTCTCTGGAATCACACACCAGACAAAGGGACTCTCTGAATCGGGAGTGAATCGCCGACAGCTGGAATTGCCACCCCTCCAGACGTCNTCACACACCAGACAAAGGGACTCTCTGAATCGGGAGTGAATCGCCGACAGCTGGAATTGCCACCCCTCCAGACGTCCGCGTACCCCACTGTCCTTTGTCGTTCTCGACGACACCGCGGCCGGGCGATAATCAGAGCCGAGGAAGGGTCAGAGGTCAGGTCACACCTGTTGATGCGCGAGATTGGCAGAGCCGCGCGTTCGCTTGTTTCTTCCTCCCCGCCAGAGGAGCGTCCGAGGAGAAAGACTTGGACACTGGCGTTTCGATCTGCAGCCGCCACCTCTGTATTCTCGCCTGTTCTATGATGCGCAAGAAAATCCTTACATCTTAATATTCTTATAAAGATGTCAAGGTGTGGGTCGGTTTCAAGAAATAACGCGAAAGTGCAAAGTGACTTAGTCAGTCAACTGAAATCAGGACGCTTCGTCTTATTGATAGAGAGCTGAAAAATTCGCGGATTAATTTTGGGACAAGCTAGAATTGAAACACATGTACGAGGGCAAATCAAGAAATAAGTTACACTTCCACATTATGGCCATGTATGAAACCACCTATACCTAGGCAACACGGCTATGACAACATACAATGTAAGTTCACTTTTCCACATAGTCCCCAAGAGACTGTAAACATGTCTCGGAACGGTCAACCAACTTTTAGATTCCGGATGCGTAGACATCTCCTCCAGCGCTTTGTAACCACCCGGAGGCAGCTGCTTTCACCTCCTCATCGTTTCGGAATCGTCGTTCACCGAGATCCTTTTTCAGCTTACCGAAAACATGAAAATCGCATGGTGCTANAACATCCTCCATACAGTCCAGACTTAGCACCATGCGATTTTCATGTTTTCGGTAAGCTGAAAAAGGATCTCGGTGAACGACGATTCCGAAACGATGAGGAGGTGAAAGCAGCTGCCTCCGGGTGGTTACAAAGCGCTGGAGGAGATGTCTACGCATCCGGAATCTAAAAGTTGGTTGACCGTTCCGAGACATGTTTACAGTCTCTTGGGGACTATGTGGAAAAGTGAACTTACATTGTATGTTGTCATAGCCGTGTTGCCTATGTATAGGTGGTCTCATACATGGCCATAACGTGGAAGTTTAACTTATTTATTGATTTGCTCTTATATCTTAGCGTCACTTCTGCAATTGGCTCACGACCTATTTGACACCTCCTCCAGGACTGTGAGCCAATAGTAAACAGGGAACAAAATGTAGCCCCAACCACGACCTCTCACTGTGAGAGCAGGTAGCCAATGAGTAGTTGTTATCTCCTTGAGTGTGCAAACAAATATGGAGTCTAGCCTAAATGTCAATGAACTCTCGAATTCTTCCGGTCTCTACTTATTGGTCTATCTGTGCCTAACTGCAAGATATGAAATTCGTACGCCAGATACATCGCCGCTTAAATGTCCTAACAAATGGCATTAACCACATGACTTTTTAAAAAAAATGTTATTATGCGTGCTGTACTTGAGTCGACACAACACTTGTTTCGTTGTCACAGCCAATGAGTAGAGTAGTGCAAAATTCGCGATATCTTTCTGTGACAGGATAGACTCCACTGCCTGATAAACAAGCGAGTAGGTCCGTGGTTCCATTGGCCGCTGCACTTTAATCAATGTCGCCTACCTGCTTGACCTCCTTAAAAGCGATTGACCGCTCCACCGAGGCGTGACAGAAATATTTCCGACCAATGGCTGAAGCGATTTAAACGCCCAGTAACTTGGAGTTCAGTCTGTCCTTAAATAATAACTCTAGTTTTGCAGGTATCTGTAGGCTACATTAACCAATTATGACCTACACCAGGTAGAGAGTTTGCAAATAATTTACCTACAGCTAATGACATTGGTCATTGAGTGGCTTCGGGGCAGCGATAGCTGAGCGGTTAGACTGCTCGCCTCCCACCAAGACGAACTGGGTTCAATCCCCGGCTGGGTCACTCCCAGATTTTTGCAATTGGAAATCGTGCCGGACGATGCCGCTGGTCTGGAGGTTTTCTCGGGGATCTCCCGTTTCCCTCTGCTCCTTCATTCAGGTACTGCTCCATATTCTCCTCGCTTCACCGTCATTGACTCTCCAGACCTTGTTAAGAGCCGCCCAAATCTCTTTACTCAACACTGAACGTCTCCTTTGATGTAAGCGAACTTGGTCGCTAATTGGCCGCGCGAAGCTACTGAAGCGTGCTTTTACACTTATTGGCTATTGCACGTTATTAAATATTCCCTATTGGTCGCAATGCCGCATGAAAAGTTAGTCTCTAGTAGCTGATTGGCAAACGACGTCATGCCATGTTGCTGAAGGGCGAGGCCATTTTGCTGGCGAGTGCTGCTGCAGTTCGCAACACACGCCACCATTTCACCTCTGTAATATTAAGTACTCTGTGGTAAAGGCTATTCGCGGTAAAGTGAGCACTTGTGGAAGCCCTCGCGTTTGGAATAATAGTCGATAAATATATTTTATTTTAGCCTTCGACGTTAACTTTCGAGTGAGGTGGGGTATACACACTGTGTTTGCTGCTTACATGGCAATATTTATTTAAAAAGGGCTGAAAGAAAAAAGTAACTAGGGCCTCAAAAGTGCTCACTTTACATTGAGCAGCATATGCCACAGGTGTACAGGAAAGAACTTTACCATTCGCTGTTTCTTACTGCGGTTACCTGGCGAATAATTTAGCAGAGCCTGCGATACAACGAAAGACACCATCCTGTGAACTTTTCAACAGGTTTCCCCCCATTTAAATGATTCTTTATCTTTAACAGTGCCACAGTAGTTCACCGCAAGACGGAAAATCTTCTCGGCCTTCAGTGCCTTGTACGTTACTAAAACAGATGCGGTAATCAGCTTCGCCCAGAGTTCTTCATCGATATCCTGCCTCACTCTCACAACCAAACTCCCCAGTGGGCGAGCCGTTGACATTACTCCCTGGCAAATTCTTCGTTACTAGGGGCAGTGATATTTCACGAAAGATTTCGGGACAAGATATAGTTCAAATCACGTCCAGCTTTCTTGATTGGCCGAATCGTGTTCTGGGCCGTGTTAACTGTTTGCGCACGAATCACTAATGCTTAGTGTTGGAGTTACGGAATCCTGAGTGGCTCAGTTAAATACGGGAACGGCATCAGCAGCCAATGGAGTTATAACCATGCCTGAGGTGTGTATGCAGAGTATGCAAGTCTACTGTGTGCTCAGATTTTTTTGCGAAAAATCACTGGCCCTATTAATTGCTGGATACGTGCAAAAAACGCGTTATTATTTGAAGACTGACTAGACTTCAAACACTTGTGATTTTTTATTGCCTTTGTCATTGTTCGGACACGACCGGGACGGCTTTGCGCCAATAGGAAACCGCTAACGAGAGACTCGCCCAAACTGCAAAAAATATCTGTATTTGTACAAGAAATCTTTGGAAACTAAGTGCAAAAATTTTTTTTGTATTACTACAAACAATTTAGATTAAATTTCACAAAACGTTTGTGTAGAGTGTGTAAAACTAATGTTGAATTTTACCAAGCAAATGTTGTAGACTTCAAGTTTATNTCACAAAACGTTTGTGTAGAGTGTGTAAAACTAATGTTGAATTTTACCAAGCAAATGTTGTAGACTTCAAGTTTATAATAAATACTCAGATACATAAACAGTTTTGTATTTCACCTCAAAATGATGTGTTGTTAATGTGCAATATTTCAGCTGTAGAGTTACAAGAATGTCTTTGGTAACTAGTTTCTAAAGAATTGCTTGTAACAACCTTCGAAAATTCTTAACTGTGCAGTCACTTAAACCAAGCCGAAGTGGAAAATGGAAAATCACTGCTGCATGAGCCAATAAACAAGCGCTACCAACTCGGACATGTATAAGATGGTGAATTTTAGCGTGCCNCACAAAACGTTTGTGTAGAGTGTGTAAAACTAATGTTGAATTTTACCAAGCAAATGTTGTAGACTTCAAGTTTATTATAAATACTGAGATACATAAACAGTTTTGTATTTCTCCGCAAAATGATGTGTTGTTAATGTGCAATATTTCAGCTGTAGAGTTACAAGAATGTCTTTGGTAACTAGTTTCTAAAGAATTGCTTGTAACAACCTTCGAAAATTCTTAACTGTGCAGTCACTTAAACCAAGCCGAAGTGGAAAATGTAAAATCACTGCTGCATGAGCCAATAAACAAGCGCTACCAACTCGGACATGTATAAGATGGTGAATTTTAGCGTGCCNAAAATCACTGCTGCATGAGCCAATAAACAAGCGCTACCAACTCGGACATGTATAAGATGGTGAATTTTAGCGTGCCGCCACAAAATAACGCGAATTTTGCAGGCTCCTATTCATTACTTTACCACAAATTAGTTAACACTTTGAGTGCGGTATATACACTGAGGAGCCAAAAAAACTGGTATAGGCGTGCGTATGGAAATAACAGAGGTATGGAACCAATCAGAGTAACGCGATGCGGTNGCCAAAAAAACTGGTATAGGCGTGCGTATGGAAATAACAGAGGTATGGAACCAATCAGAGTAACGCGATGCGGTCACCAGCTAGATCGGTTACTGCTTCTACAATGGCAGGTTATCAAGCTTTAAGTGAGTTTGATGCACCACAATATCAGCCGCGTGCTCTCTACCCTGTATGCATCTCCGAGGTAGCGGTAACATTTGGATGTTCGCGCACGACCATTTCACGAGTGTGCCGTGAATATCGGGGATCCGGTAAAACATCACATCTTCGACATCGCTGCGGCCGGAAAAAGATCGTGAAAGAACGGGACAAATGACGACTGACGAGAATCATTAAACGTCACAGGCGTGCAACCCTTTCTCAAATTGGCGCATATTGTATTTGTAGACTGCCCTGCAGGATTCATGGAGTGAATTGCCTCCTGCATACCTTCAGACATTAGTCGAGTCCATATCACGTCATCTTGCGGCACTTTTGCGTGCTCGGGGGGCCCCTACACGATATTAGGCAGTTGCACCAGTTTTTTTGGATCTTCAGTTTATTTACTGCTAATTAAGACAAGATAGAAATGAGTCGCCTATATTCTCCAATGCATGGCCATCAGTTCTGTTATCTCTATATTTCCACTTATAACAGTCCTATTGGGACACACTTAGAACACTGCACAACGTTACTTACTGGCTGTTTCTCCGCCACTTCAGAACATGGTAGGGCATACGTACGAATTGCTGCCAAACGTTGAAGCTAGAATGAAGTGCAAGTGGATTAAGATCGACCACTACAGTATGCAACTGTATACTGGCCATTGAAATTTTAAGGCCAAATTTCACAGCCTGCGACTTGTGCGATCTCCGTTGTGTGAAGTGTGCGGAGTGGATGATACGGTCCAGCACGTGATTTCTGACTGTCAGAAGACAGAAGACAGAAGACAAAAGAACATGGATAGAAGAAATCACTCAAGAGAAGGGCATTCACTTGGAATTAGAAAGCGTTATGACAAACAAAGCTCTTCATAAGACTTGGAATGAGTTCACCACCAAAATCGGCAGAAGGTTAGAGGATTTTGATAAGTGGCAAGGAGAGAAAAATTCTGATTACCCATTATAGGGTATTCAGGTAAAGTCTTCAAAGAAATAAAGTCGGAATATCTCAGATTGGTGAGGACAGATTTTTAATGAGAATACCGGTAGAATACCGAGTAAGGCACAAAAAAGAACAGTGAATGGCCCGAATAGACAAGAGTAGCAAGTGCCGTGCACTGTCTTACTCACCAGAGTACAGTTGCAGTGCGGAAGGAGGGAGGGAGTGCTGGGCTTCGGGCCTTAAAAACCTGTCTCTCCGCCAATATAATGCCGAGTTGAAAGTGCCCCAATTAAATGTTCTTTCCTACGTACACTAATACACAATCCACTCTGTTCGTTTTAATAATTTAGACTTTGAGTGTTTCTGTCGTAATAAGACGTTGGATAGAGGTGTATACAAACTGCTTGCTAAGATATATTTCGTCGCCCGTGTCTTCAAATAATGCGGATGCAGTAATGATAGGGAAAACTCCGTAGAGCTCAGTTCGATAGAGGCGACGTAATGTTACGTCGGCGGCACTCAAGTGTTAAGAACACAGAGGTGCAACATACGCTTGTTTTGCGAACTCCAGCCACACTATATGATTGGACGTCGTTTACCAATCAACGTCTCCTACCCTAACACTTCGAAGCCTGGACACATCTGCAGACATCCGAGACAAGCTAGACGGTATTCACCTATATCCACCCCTGCGGGAATAGAATTCCTGCTCGTCTGTATATTCCCACTGATCGCTAACCTGTTGGACGAAAGCCTTTGTGTACGCCGTAACTTTTATCGTGTGCTCTCTGTCTACCAATAAAGTGCCGAGCTCAAAGAGTTACAATTAAATTTTCATTTATAGTTGGTATTATAATCTGACAATCCATCGTGTTCATTTCCGTAACAACCCAAAAATTTGGNAATCCATCGTGTTCATTTCCGTAACAACCCAAAAATTTGGTATTGTATTCACAACGATGTCTGTTGGTGAGAGGAAATGTTTCTGTGGAATAATAGTAAAAACTACGGGGAAAACGAAACTACGTCCGTGTGATTTTTGTCTTCAGGAATAGAGCTATTTTGATATTTGCTTAGTTCCGAGCTTCCCTCGGGCATAGTCCTCTACGTGCTAACCGCCAGTCGGCAGCCCAGCCAATAGTGAGCCTTTCGCAGACACAAGTTCCGTCCCGAGAGACCCGCGCAGCCAATCAGAGAGTGGGTATGCCCTCGTCAAAGGAACCGCCACTCCTTTTCATCTCTGNGTATTGTATTCACAACGATGTCTGTTGGTGAGAGGAAATGTTTCTGTGGAATAATAGTAAAAACTACGGGGAAAAAGAAACTACGTCCGTGTGATTTTTGTCTTCAGGAATAGAGCTATTTTGATATTTGCTTAGTTCCGAGCTTCCCTCGGGCATAGTCCTCTACGTGCTAACCGCCAGTCGGCAGCCCAGCCAATAGTGAGCTTTTCGCAGACACAAGTTCCTTCCCGAGAGACCCGCGCAGCCAATCAGAGAGTGGGTATGCCCTCGTCAAAGGAACCGCCACTCCTTTTCATCTCTGTGTACTCACATACTCCGTCACTTTATAGTTTATTGAGTCCTGTGTACACTATAGCAAAGGACACCCGATTTTCGCGGGAAAGATTTCACGACCAGTTGTATTTTATAACACTTTAGCTTAGATCTACTTTCGTGATTCGATGATTTCGGTGTTACGCGTTTTATGTGCCTGCTCGCAACAGACGTACAGCCTTGGAGTCACGTTATTCTGATTGGTCAGTCAAGTAAAAAAAAATATATATCTTCTCACAAAGACACGCTGCCATTAAACAAAATAAAACTGCTGGTGAGCGTGTAGGGTATTGGAATATAGCGCGCGTGGAAATATTTTCTCGAAATCCGGCGTCCTTAACTGTAGCCTCAGATGTTTCTTCCTTGGCTGTTTTCCGAAAAGAGTTGACGGTGTTACTCCACACCTGGCAGTATGACACTCGCTACTTGTTTCTTTGCAAGTCTGCTATTGGCTCAGTCGCCCAGGGCGTGTATATGAATTTTTATCCAATTGAAAATGTGACTTCAGTGTACGCGTGTCGGTCGTCCATCTTGTCCTCGCGAAATTTTCTTGTCTCTATATACACGTGTATACTCGTCAAATGATTGCCCTATTGCTAGAGACCTGAAAAATTCGCGATTTCAATGACCTGCAGGCTAGACTCTACAGCTTTATGTACGAATATGCCGATATCAACTGAACATTGGTTGCCTGCTGTCACAGTGGAAGGCGACGATTGGACACCGTTCTCCAGGAGGTGTCAAACACCGTGTGGACCAATGGCTAAAGTTATATAAACGCACGTGTTTTGAATTCTAGCTTGTCCCGAAATGAATCCGCGAATTCTTCAGGTCTCTACCTATTGCTAGGGCCAGTGACTTTTCGCGTGAAAATCGGAGCACACAGTAGACTTCAATACTATATACACACCTCAGCTATTGTTAAACCTCCATTGGCTGCTGGTGCCGTGTCCGTCTTTGACCAAGCCACTCAGGACTAAGTAACTCCGACACTGAACCTTCGTGATTCGTGCGCAAACGGTTAACACGGGCCAGAACATTTTTTTTAGCCAACCGAACGAGCTGGGCGTACCTACAGTGCTTTGGATTGTATCTTGTATCGAAATATTTTCGCGAAATGTCACGGCCCCTACCTATTGCTATCTCAAGTGGAAAGCTGAGTTTCTACGTTGCAAGCAGAACGCAGTTTCTCCACTTTGTGCCCCCCCCCCCTAATACTTGCTGGGTCTGCAGAAGTTTCACTGCTCTGTTTACGCAGTTCGAACGTTGCTTCTCTCCGTGTGTGGGCAGATGATTACATGGATCTCCGAGGAGCCTTGTAACTCATGGGAAGTTAACGCGAAGCGAGCCCGTTTTCCACTTATGATAATTGGCCGGCGACATTCGCCATTGATTATCAAGCAAAATATGTTGGACCACAACCCATCACAATCACCAGAGAAGGGTACGAAAAATGACCTCTGCTGAATAATAATTATAAAACCGAGATCCTATATTTCCTCACGGTATACTAATGCATTGATTCACATGTTCTTATAGCGTACGCTCAGAAATGAGCGTGTGGATTTATTATAAACGCTCTGTCGTTAACTATTCATTTTCGTAATTTAATAAACAATAAACCACAAGGTAAAATTGAGAAAAGTTGAGTTGATAGTATTGCATTTTAGGTATTTAAACGGCAAACNTAAACAATAAACCACAAGGTAAAATTGAGAAAAGTTGAGTTGATAGTATTGCATTTTAGGTATTTAAACGGCAAACAGTGTGTTAGAAAAAATTATTTAACCCCATTTTATGATATCTAAGGAAATGAAGATTTCGTGATTTCATTGTATGCAGTCTTCAGTACCCTTGAGCCTCAGCTGTTCGCTCATTGGCCGCCGCCTTAGTGAGTAGCCAGTTATATCCTTCACAATGAAGCACGGTATTATGTGCTTGTTTCCTCGCATGTCTGCTATTGGCTAGGTTGGTCCACGNTTATATCCTTCACAATGAAGCACGGTATTATGTGCTTGTTTCCTCGCATGTCTGCTATTGGCTAGGTTGGTCCACGGCTTGTCTAATAAACTATCAGCCCGTCGCAATAACTCAAATGTACCAGTGCTTTAAGTTTAGCTTGTTCTCTAAGGAATTCGTGAAACTTACTCTTCCTACCTGTAAGTCATATTTATCAACCTTTTAAGAAACACAAGTTCTTTTTGGTAAAGGCTGAAGTGAGCATTTTTAAAATAAACCTTTGAATAACGCCACTGTCTTTACCGGTATCTATTTTAACGGGCACACTGCGTGGCAAGTGACCTGCAAAGTTGGTAACGAATGAGGGAAAATAGTTCAATATCTTAACGTTCAAATAAAAGTGTTCGGTAAAATATTTGTGATAACTGAAATTATGTCTCTTGCTTTCTGTTTTTTTTTAATTCATGTAAGTGTAAGAATTATCAATCGTCGTAAATTATTTACTTTTCAAATAATTTCACACTTTTATTTGACCGTCTCAGGAATAAAGTAATCAGGCGCATGACTATGTTAATATTGCATATAGCGGAAGAATACACATCGTGCATGCAAGCAGATCTCAAACAGGGCTTTCAAAAGTGCTCAGTTTACTATACAGTACAACGTCCGTTATTCGCTCGCAGTCAGCCAAGGAAGTGGGTTGTCAACATTGTCCTAACCAAAATGAACATACACAGTGTACATAAGGAGATACAAATTCATCACGTTTACCTCAGAAATTTCGCAAAAATTATTTTTNAATGAACATACACAGTGTACATAAGGAGATACAAATTCATCACGTTTACCTCAGAAATTTCGCAAAAATTATTTTGTATTTACAAACGTATTTAAGACGAGCTGTAGGCATAGTTTTCTTGTTTGATCCTGCTATACACTATGGAAATGATGAAACTATATCCGCACGAGAAAATTGTCTTCAATAGAAAANTTCTTGTTTGATCCTGCTATACACTATGGAAATGATGAAACTATATCCGCACGAGAAAATTGTCTTCAATAGAAAAGAATTAGTTATAGTTAGGGGCAGTGATATTTCGCGAAAAGATTTCGAGACAAGATACAGTCCAAAGCACTGTAGGGTCGTCCAACTTCTTTGATTGGCCAAAAAATGTTCTGGCCCATGTTAACCGTTCTCATACGAATCACGAAGGTTCAGTGTCGGAGTTACTTAGTCGTGAGTGGCTTGGTCAAAGATGGACACGGCACCAGCAGCCAATGGAGGTATTACAATAGCTGAGGTGTGTATATAGTATTGAAGTCTACTGTGTGCTCCGATTTTTACGCGAAAAGTCACTGGCCCTANGTGTGTATATAGTATTGAAGTCTACTGTGTGCTCCGATTTTTACGCGAAAAGTCACTGGCCCTACTTATAATTATGCTTTAAACATATTTTACACTAATATTTTACATAAAAAACTTCTTATTTAGCAGAAAGTTTCTTCAAGATAATGTTATAACTCGTCTATGAAGACTAATTTATTTATCTTATTATGATTCTACATGAGTTTTGAAACTTAATAACAGTCTAGTTAATAAATATGTAGCAGCTAATTAGAGGCCTTTAATTCATTTGCCTTTCATAATATGATATAATATTTCGGAACAAAAACAGAGAAAAGTGGGGTTTGATTAACGTCTTCCGAAGTTTGTTAATTAGTCACCGGATACTCTTGTAATTCTGCGGACTTTTTTACTGCCATAATGATTTGTGTGCACTCTCAGCCATCACAAAATTTTAAAATATGTAACTTAACTAGAAGAAGTACAAAAAAAAGACATGAGATATAAAGTAATTATGCATTTTTCAGAAAATAAATCTTCCTCAGTTACCGTCGTTATTTACTGACAAGAAATTGTGACTGTAGAATTTCTCTGGAATCATATTAAATTTGTGAACTACGTTTTACAGTGTCTTCTTGAGGCAATGTTTCTAACCGCTAACTAACGGAGCAATAGTTGTTGCATTTATCTCAATTGTCCAGTAATTTTTCAAATGGTTCATTAAGATTTGAAAGCGTATGCCCGAANAATAGTTGTTGCATTTATCTCAATTGTCCAGTAATTTTTCAAATGGTTCATTAAGATTTGAAAGCGTATGCCCGAATTAACTTGAAGATATGTTTATTGAAATTTCTTCGCCCCTGAATACAAATCGTACACATGTTTATGGTGTTACTTTAATGCTGGATTCTAACAGAACCCAATTTAAATATTACAAAGAGTCAACATTTCAGTTCGTAAGAATAAAACTTTATTTTTTAACAGTTCTCAATGAACACGATTGATTGTAAAACGTGTCACATCTGTAGCGATCACATATACTGGCGCACTGTCAATTCACGAATTCATTGGCCGACGTTGCAGAGTATAGTAGGTGCAAGGCATTAGCGATTCGTAAACAAATTAGTTAACATGCACCAGAACGTGATTTGGCAAATAAAGAAAGATGGACGACATTACAGTGATTTGAACTGTATCTTGCCTCGAAATATTTTCACGGAATATCACTGCCCCTAATAAATATACGCAAACAGAGTTTCTATTCACGAAATTAGTTTATATGCAGTAGTTTTTTTAAGACGGAGACATGCTAGTGCTAGTTTATCCCGAGCAACACTCTTCGGGCTTTGTTCTCAGAGTGTTACGGAAGCCGCCGGCCAGACCGCCAAACGGTGTGCAGAACGTCGACAGAAAACGTTGTGTTGCACAACTGCTCAACGTTCTTGAGCGACATTTCCTTAAGAACAGCATTTAAGAAATGTTACTCATGTGCAAATCAGTTTCAAGTTATCCATTTACCTTCGAAGCCAATATTTTCACAAGTGAAAATCGCTAAATCGGGGGCTTTCACGGTCGTTTTTAGTCTATTCTCCGAAGAAAAGAAAGGCTTATGAGATTACTTTCCTCAATGTGTGTCTGTATATGTGTGTGTGCCTTTGTGCATGCCTGCGTGCGTGTGTGTGCGTGTGCGTGTGTGTGTCCCCCACCCTTTCAATATTTAATTGCCTTAACCGAATTTCACCAAATATGGTACNAATAGTTGTTGCATTTATCTCAATTGTCCAGTAATTTTTCAAATGGTTCATTAAGATTTGAAAGCGTATGCCCGAGTTAACTTGAAGATATGTTTATTGAAATTCCTTCGCCCCTGAATACAAATCGTACACATGTTTATGGTGTTACTTTGATGCTGGATTCTAACAGAATCCAATTTAAATATAACAAAGAGTCAACATTTCAGTTCGTAAGAATAAAACTTAATTTTTTAACAGTTCTCAATGAACACGATTGATTGTAAAACGTGTCACATCTGTAGCGATCACATATATTGGCGCACTGTCAATTCACGAATTCATTGGCCGACGTTGCAGAGTATAGTAGGTGCAAGGCATTAGCGATTCGTAAACAAATTAGTTAACATGCACCAGAACGTGATTTGGCAAATAAAGAAAGATGGACGACATTACAGTGATTTGAACTGTATCTTGCCTCGAAATATTTTCACGGAATATCACTGCCCCTAATAAATATACGCAAACAGAGTCTCTATTCACGAAATTAGTTTATATGCAGTAGTTTTTTTAAGACAGAGAAATGCTAGTGCTAGTTTATCCCGAGCAACACCCCTCGGGCTTTGTTCTCAGAGTGTTACGGAAGCCGCCGGCCAGACCGCCAAACGGTGTGCAGAACGTCGACAGAAAACGTTGTGTTGCACAACTGCTCAACGTTCTTGAGCGACATTTCCTTAAGAACAGCATTTAAGAAATGTTACTCATGTGCAAATCAGTTTCAAGTTATCCATTTACCTTCGAAGCCAATATTTTCACAAGTGAAAATCGCCAAATCGGGGGCTTTCACGGTCGTTTTTAGTCTATTTTCCGAAGAAAAGAAAGGCTTATGAGATTACTTTCCTCAATGTGTGTCTGTATATGTGTGTGCCTTTGTGCATGCCTGCGTGCGTGCGTGTGCGTGTGCGTGTGTGTGTCCCCCACCCTTTCAATATTTAATTGCCTTAACCGAATTTCACCAAATATGGTACACAGGTAATACCAAGTAAGGTCACATGAATTTTATAGTTTACGACCATATCGGTCACTTACTTTCAAAATGGAGGGCCGTTTAAATATTTTGTGTGATTTCTCATATGTCAGGTACCATTCAACCGATTTAAACAAATTCCGTATGCCGGCAGACCGTTGTGTAAGCATTAGATTTTGAGATGTATATTGTTTTTAATCCGCCATTTTGGAAAATAGCAGCAATTTAAAAATAAATATTTTACATTATATCTTGAAAACTATTCAACCAATTCTCACCCCATTTGCCACATAGGTAATACTACGGTAGGACATGTAAATGTAAGTGATTACCCTAGATTAGTTACTTATTTTCAAAATATTACAAATGTTTGTTTAGTATATCGGCCATACCATTTAACCAATTTCGACCAATTTTGTTTACTGGAAGTTTATATTACAAGCATAATATATACCAACAGATNCATTCTCACCCCATTTGCCACATAGGTAATACTACGGTAGGACATGTAAATGTAAGTGATTACCCTAGATTAGTTACTTATTTTCAAAATATTACAAATGTTTGTTTAGTATATCTGCCATACCATTTAACCAATTTCGACCAATTTTGTTTACTGGAAGTTTATATTACAAGCATAATATATACCAACAGANGCCATACCATTTAACCAATTTCGACCAATTTTGTTTACTGGAAGTTTATATTACAAGCATAATATATACCAACAGATAACCACTTTTATCGGCCATTTTTAAGACAGTGCTAAACGAATAAATAAAGTTATTATGTCATAACACGGTAAATAATTAACCGATTCCTACCAAATTTCGCAAACAAGTAGTAGTGATGCAGATGATGTTAAGTGATATGTTTTACGCATGACATCCAGCAATTTTCAAAATGGCGGCTATATAGCTATTTTATCTTAGAATGCTATATCGTCGAAACTATGAAATCAATTCCAACATAGCTCTGTATTCTGGCAGTGGACACTAGAACTATCAACTAGATGTACATGGAGCATATTGTAAACCCCATTTTGTAAGATAGCGCCATGCGCATAATTCAAGTTTTTATGTCATACATTGAGAAAGAATTGACCCATTCCTATAAAATTTGGCAAACAAGCAGTAATGAGGCAGATTATATCAAGTGATATGTTTTAAGTATGTCAGACACTTATTTTCAAAATGGCGTTAATATAGCCATTTTAGCTTAGATTGCTATATCGTCGAAACCATGTAATCAATTTCAACTAAACTTTGTGTGCTGGCAGAAGATATTACAACTGTATGTACATTGAGCATCTTTTGTCCGTCATTTTGTAAGATAGCGCCATGAGAGTAAATTAAGTTTTCCTGTCATATCTTGGGAAACAATTGAGAGATTCCTTCCAAATTTTGCAAACAAATAGAACTGCAACAGGTGGTGTAAAATGGTAGGTTTTATGTAGGTCAGGCACTTATTTTCAAAATGGTGGCTACGTAAATATTTTATTACAGCATATTTTACTAACGAAACAAATTCCAACTTAACTTTGTATGCTGGCAGTACCTATTAGAACCATCATATTTGTCTATGCAGCGCTCATTTCTCTGCCTTTTTTGGAAGATAGTCCTAACAATAAAAATATTGATTTTATCTCGTATCTGGGGAAACAATCAACCCTTACCTACAACATTTGGCGAAGATGCTGCACTGTCGTAGGCCATAATAACATTTTTTTTTATAGTAGGAGACACTTTTTTTTCAGAACGACAGATATAAAATCATTTTAGTTTCGTGGGCGATATCTACGAAACTATGTAATCAATTTTAACTTAACTTTGTATATTGGCAGTATACAATCATCGAAATTGCTACTACATTACTTTTGTCCTCCATCTATGAAGACCGCTATATGGAAATTGTGGAATTTTCTGCCATATCTCGAGGACTAATCTATCGATTCCCACTAAAAGGTTACACTAGAACATTTAAACTAATTTTTACCAAACTGTGCATACCATAAATGCTACAGAAGGCCACATAAACCTGCATGTGTTATGTAACTCAGTCACTTATTTTCAAAATAAAGGTCCTGTAAATATTTTAGAATATTAAACCCTAACATTCGAAACTTTAGACTGATTAAATTCGAAGTTGATGCTCCCAATCCGACCTCCGCACTGCAGTGGGTTGCACGCTAGTTTATTGTACGAGGTTTTCTGGGTTTAAGTACCTGGTAAGGCATGTGTGTATTAGTAATTGTCTCACTAATGTTGCATAAGTTTCTGGTTTCATTTCTTAAGTTACTGCTTTCAAAGATAAGTCAAGTTCTTCCTGCCAACTCAGCTTTTAAGAAATTATTAAAAAAATAATTACGCCCATGTTGAGCAAAGTAGTCTCATTAGTCACATCTGTAACTTCTTGTTAAATATAAGTATCCCGGTGCAGAATCTAAAAAAGGTACAGACAAGTGCAGCAGAATTTTACGATTAGTATTAGACTATAAAATTATATGGTCTCCGCTGAAAAACTCGTAGAGGCGCGTTATCGACTTAAAGACATCGCGCCAGTGTAGTGAATTGCGCTTAAAGGCTACGATCAGGTATGATGTGCATACCTGAGTCGTCCTTAGTGCTTCCGTGCTTCTAGGGCTCAGAAGTCCAAAACACCTCCATCTAGGCGGCCACGTTGAGAGAAAGGTTTCTTCTACCCAACAAAATATTTTTTTCTTTAGGGCCAAAATTATACTTAGTTTCCCCAACAAAATATTTTGCTGAGTAAACGAAATTTGTTAACCAATGAAATTAATTTTATTCATGTAACAAAATACACACTTGAATAAACAAAATATTTTGTTGAATCAAACTTTTATATTTATTTGGCCAATCATTTGACTGCCTTCGTTCGAAAATACAGATCGAGAGTTTCTTTGCATTTAGGTGAGAGTTATGAAAGTGCATCTATTGCATCTTTATAATGCTATAAACCTCCTTTATAAATCAATTTCGACACGAAACTAAATAGTAAAGCTGTAAAACTTGAAGTATTTATTTGCGCCCGTTGTCGAGTATTTCAAATGTATGAATTTAAAAACATTCCAATAACAACAGTATAGTCTCTTTACCCTAGATTGCGAAGACGCTGATCATCTAGGTTCGAATCTTGTTCAGACTCGCAATCTTTTTTATATTAACCGATACTGTTTAACGTACGTAGAGGCAAACAAGTATTTGAGTTGCACCAATCAAATCTTAGTTTGCGGCAATTAATTAACACATAGATAATTTGGTTTGGACAACAAAATTTGTAATTTCCCAATATACAAACAATTAATTTGGGTGTGCCTAACAAACTTTGCTTGATTCAACAGAACCTTTTTCTCAGTGAAGAACCTTCTAGAAGCGGCGCGCCGGCTGTAACAGCGGGATCTCTCTCATCAGCCTGATGAATTGAGTGATGAAAAGTTAATGAGTGTCGGGCGAGGAACCGCACCACGCGCTTGCAGCGACAGCCATGAAATATGCAGCTCTTGTGTCTTCTCTTGTGCGCGCTGGCGCTTGTAGCTTGAGGCGAGCTGTGAGCACGCGACGCGGGAACAAGGCACAAAGGCAGGCCAGGAGCCGTTATTGCACCGCAAACGAGCTCCGTGCTTTCTCCGCGGAGTATTTTAAAAAATACAAAGCTTCTTCCTTCGTGA
This sequence comes from Clitarchus hookeri, assembly GCA_002778355.1. Classification (NCBI taxonomy): domain Eukaryota; kingdom Metazoa; phylum Arthropoda; class Insecta; order Phasmatodea; family Phasmatidae; genus Clitarchus; species Clitarchus hookeri. Next base: position 66,079 of record NQII01000715.1, read on the forward strand.
CGAGATGACACTGTCGCCTTCCCTCTACTTATTGCATCATGGGACATTTTTTTTAAACAAATCCAAATTTCGCAAAGCGTTTCACGTGAAGGCCGCACAGTACCTAAAAAAAAAAAAAGGTGAAATGCATAATTGTATGAAGTGGAGTGGTTTTGCACGTTCGAGTGGCAGAAACAAGCGAGCGATAAGGGCGAGACTGACACGCGTACCTAGTGCCCCATCGCCCCTACTCACAAGGCTCTGGCGTGCAGCGTTGTCGTGGTACTGCGTGCACCAATGGCACTTTCAGCGGTGACACTATCATTGTATTGATGAAAAGTCTTAAGCAAAGTTCAATACGGGCTCCTGTATTTGTTTGACTCGTGTCCGGCTAGCATGTTTTAAGATAGATCGGTCTGAAGAAGCCGTTTTTAACTAGATTGGAGGGCTTCTAAGTAATATTTACAGCATGCGTGGTAACTTTCAAGTACCATTCCCGTCCTCTTCTGGGGTATGACGTATTTTCGTAGGTAAATATACTAGAGGGCACGTTTAATAGTTCCGTTACAAAAGCAGGATTTCAAACACTCTGCAACGGAATCCAAGCGCAGGGCAGGTGGACCTCTTAAGTAAACTATTGACCAACCTCCTTGGAGGAATATCTTTCCTGCGACGAATGTAGCTTCGTGAGTTTCGCAAATTCTTACCATGCCAGGTCACCACTTCGAGTTCTGCCGACGGAATATAACGTCGTCTGAATTTAACTCAGTCGTATGGAGTTTGCCGTGATATTCCGACATCCGCATTCTTCACAGACACGGCAGAGGAAACATTACTTCACCTGAAATTTACGTAAGGTTCTATGAACAGTAATATTACGTCAGCAACGCCCAAAATGCAAATTTCTGAAATAAACTGTATGGATTGTACATTTTTTTACATGGGAAAGAAGAATTTATTGGGCACTTCCAACTCGGCATTGTATTGGTAGATACCAGCCAGTGATGAGAGTTGTTCAGTGCCTGGACCAACAGGACGGTTGTGAACGCGGATACGGAGAACAACAGAACTGATGGCGATGACGTCGTGAATACAGGTGACATACTTCTAGCTTGTCTAGATTGCCAGTAAATCCGCACCGCACTCTCAGAGTGTTCAATGTCAAGGCTCGTGAATATGATATTCCTATTATGACTGCACAATGCTCGCGTTGGCACGACCAGGACAGCGCTTCAGCCTGTAGTGAATAGGAAGAATTACTGTGGTCGCAAACTCTCGTGCAACCGAGTTGAATAAAAAAAAAAGCCTTTCACAATGACAGCAACCATAAGTGAACTATCGTGGCCCAAGTACGCATTCGATTGAGAGTTCTGGGCTGCTACCAAATGTATTGGGGAAATTCAGGTATACTCCATCCACGGTTACTCCACACTTTTCTGAAGCCCTGCAACATTTCTACTTCCAGAATATTCCTCCGCCTCGTGCAAATAAAGCTGATCAGAGTCTATGAAATCACACCAAAGGGGACAAAACACCGCATTTGTACGCACTCAGTGAAGTAATGTTTTGCATAAGTACTATTTATTATTGGACGTTCACGGTAAAGTGAGCACTTTTGAGGGCCCAAGTTACCTTTGTCCTATCACCTCAGCTGTTGTTATACGTCCATTGGCTGCTGGTGCCGTGTCCGTCTTTGACCAAGCCACTCAGGACTAAGTAACTCCGACACTGAACCTTCGTGATTTGTGCGCAAACGGTTAACACGGGCCAGAACATTTGTTTAGCCAATCAAAGAAGCTGGACGACCCTACAGTTCTTTGGATTGTATCTTGTCTCGAAATCGTTTCGCGAAATATCACTATCAGTCATTTTTAACTTTCCGCCACTTTTTAAAATAAATATTACGATACAAATAATAAACACACGGTGTATATATTTCACCAGACAAGAAAGTTAACGTCTAAGTCTACAATAAAATATATTTATTGACTATTATTTCAAATGAGAGGGATTCAAAACGTGCTCACTTTACCGCGAATAGCCTATCACATGCATTACCAACACAGCTATTTTCTCACTGTTTTAATTCATTTTATGAACAATTAATTAAATATAATAAAATATAAATAAAATTCCAATTTAACACACATAAGGTTCTTTAATGTTAACATAATTATAAAACGCGTGTGATACTTAACATAATTAGGTAGCTAGGGAGGTGGGTAGGTAGGGCTTAATTTCTTGTCTGCAGCGAGCTCATTATAGACCGATAACATAATTAGGAAACAACCAAACACGTTATATATATATGTACATATAAAGTGTGATTTTTCAAAGGTTTGATTCAAAAAGTGTGAATAATCCGCAAATAGACTACACATGTTGTTCACGGTAAAGTTAGCAGTTATGACACAAACTTAAAAAAAAAAATCACGGCTTATAGCTAGGATAAGTGATATTTCGCGAAAATATTTCGGGACAAGATACAGTTCAAAGCACTGTGGTGTNCACGGCTTATAGCTAGGATAAGTGATATTTCGCGAAAATATTTCGGGACAAGATACAGTTCAAAGCACTGTGGTGTTGTCCAGCTTTCTTGATTGGCCGAATCATGTTCCGGGCCGTGTTAACTGTTTGCGCACGAAATCACTAATACCTGGTGTCGGAGTTACGGAATCCTGAGTGGCTCAGTTAAATACGGTAACGGCTTAAGCAGCCAATNGCGTCCAGCTTTCTTGATTGGCCGAATCATGTTCTGGGCCGTGTTAACTGTGTGCGTACGAATCACTAATACCTGGTGTCGGAGTTACGGAATCCTGAGTGGCTCAGTTAAATACGGTAACGGCTTAAGCAGCCAATGGAGTTATAACCACGCCTGAGGTGTACACAGAGTATTCAAGTCTACTGTATGCTCAGATTTTTTCGCTAAACATCACTGGCCCTACTTATAGCACATATGCTACCGCATACACTGATGTGCTGGCTCTAAGGTAAGTCGCGAGCGAACACCGGCCACAAGTGTGACTAGCGTTATATTTGCACGCGAAGCTGGGCGCACCTTCTTACACAGCGTCCAGTTAACAGACATTCGTTAGTACTGCTGGTCAGACCTGAGTGGGTGAGAAAAACCAATATGTAGCGTAATAAAAGTGCAACAGCCGATGAAGTTGTTACCTCTTTACAGACACATATAGACGTTTCGCATTAAGCCAGCTGAAAACGACGATTCGAGAACATAATTTCGCCCGGTGTCGAAAGTGTCAAGATATTTGCAGGTCAGCACAGTGACATTTTCCAATGGTTGATTTTAAAAATGCTTAATTAAACGTGAAAAGCCTATAGTAACATATTGTTACGATTTCTCAAAGTCAGTTGACTTATCCATGTTCTTTACGGGCTGGAGCTTTTAATTAAACAAAAGAGTTAATTATAATTTTCTAATTTAATTAGAATTACTGCAAAGAAAATACTTGCGACTGAATATCTCACAAAAAACTAGAATCACTTGGAATTTGCAGTTATTAAAATCAATCAATACAATTTACAATCACACCAAAGATATTATTTTAATCAAATGCCTACAATCAGTCCCACAAAACGGTGTATAAATACCCATCAAATTATTTAATAAAGTACTTGTCTATTTTTATCAGTTCCCGTATTTACAATAAAGTCCGTATCACGTGCTCATACAATCCCACCTTAGTTCCGTCCAGATTCCACCAGTCCGAAGTGTTCTAGAGATCTCCGAGCGCCCTCATACACAGTGGCATTCAACTCGTCGGGTACCACACCCTCTCGTTCGTCACCATCGCCGAAACACTCGTCTGCCGTCATATTGTATCCTCCACCGTCGGCCAACCTCTCCGCTGATGTCTCTCACTGCACCAGGCTTCGCCCTATTACCTTACTTCAGCCAGATGACACCAACAAAGAATCTTGATCCTCCTGTCGCGGTGGTATTTACAGTGTCGGGCCATAGCCCAGAAACTTCTCCAAATGCTACGTTCGCTAAGGGACAATCAATATTACCAGAAAATTCTTGTTAATACACTCAAGTCGTCGACTCCTCCGGGGTGAGATGGAGGGGGGTAGGGGCTGAAACACCAGATATGTCGACTGTCAATCATTCCCCCGACTGCCAGACGACCGAGCAGTGGGCGGGTCGGCCAGGGAGGGTAAGGTCAAGGTGGGTAACCCCCTACAGTGCCGGGCCACCCATAACCAGGTAGCATGAGTGAGTAAAGAGATTTGGGCGGCTCTTAACACCGAGGTCTAGAGAGCCGACGAGGGTGATTGAGGTGAGCATGGAGCAGCGCCGAAATGATGGGGTGGGGGAAACTGGAGATCCCCGAGAAAACTCGCCGAACAGCGGCATCGTCCAGCGCGATTCCCACATGCGAAAATCCGGGAGTGACTCGGCCTGGGATTGAACCCTGCTCGCCTTGATGGGAGGCAAGCAGGCTAACCGGTCAGCCACCGCGGCCCCCAGGTAGCATGAAGCCCGCGTCCAGTGCGGGAGACAGCCCGCGTAACAATATTTATACTCCTCACAATTACACGATTTCGCTTAAGTGGCGCATAAATAAATGTATTAGGTTCATGGCAATATCGATATTATGTATGGCAATATCGATATTTTGTATTGTCAAAATGATACAAAATGAGATATAACGTAGATCGTAGTGCGGGGTTTTCAATAGTGATCTTTTAAGTCTAATGCCCATTTATATGACAAAATTCTTCTCCAAATATTTTTCGGTGTCTAGTGCCCGGTTCTATAACAAAATATCTGAGGTGTGGTGCAATGTATGTTATTATTTCCGTCTGTAATGTTTTTAAGAATGAAACATTATGAGCACACGGTGCCAAGATCCCCCCCCCCCCTTTTTTTNGAAAATCACACGCGCGCCCAGTGGCCCGTCGCCCCTACGCGCAAGGCGCCTCCGCTGTTGCGCTCACCTGTGCAGATGAGATCCGTAACAGTATGTTTTCATCACTTGTGATGAAAACACGTGCATTGCACTGGGGCTGCAGAGTTTGGTTTTTCTCCTACATATAGTGGAAACTGCGCATAGAAACTCTAAAAATTAGATTTTTTTTAACGACTTTCACGAATTTTTTTTCCTCAGAAAAAAAATTATATTAAAAATACGAAACTTATGAGCTTAAATACTTGGTATTTGTTTCTTTCCTGGCAAAAAGTCGTATTCCCAGGACATGTATTTGCTGAGATACACATACATATACGCGCAAACGAATGTACAGAAAATATCTCCGGGCTACTAACTCTGTTAACCAAAGGCTTTGTACACGATTTTTATTAATTTGGCATAGTTGGATATTACGTTGTTCATTTAATTGTACTTTTATTGCAGTTTTAGGCCAAATAGTGTATTTTATTATTTAATGTAATTCACAATTCAAAAGTTGTGGCAAACGTCTACGAATCTAATAGTTGCATTGAAACCTTTAGCATGTGTTTTCCTCAGTTTTGCGTTTTAGTGTTTTATTTAATTAATATTTCTCATGATAATCCAATATATATATTAATTCTGTATGTACGTGGGTAAGTGTTAGAGAAGGCGAAAGCCCTAACTGAGCCTCTTAGAAAGCCAGTTAATAATAATAACGATATTAATAACGGTAATAATAACTAGGGACAGGAAAATCAAAGAAGCTGGACGACCCTACAGTGCTTTGGACTGTATCTTGTCTCAAAATCTTTTCGCGAAATATCACTGCCCCTAATTATAAGTATAGTCACCGGTTTTTCGGGAAAATATTAACACCTTAGTTCAGAAACAATTTTGTGGTTGGAGGATGTCAACTTCCAGGCGTCTTACACCACTGCCAGCCATTCCCTGACGTTCACTGTCGGGATAACTGCAGTCTGATTGGCCCAGCGTAATACAGAAACGTCTTCTCGCACAGACGCGTGGCCAATAGCCAGAGGAAATTTGCAAGTGTTCGAGAACGAAGTTGAAATACAGCCTGCGCGTAAATCTTCTCGCGGGTTCGTGGTCCGTGGTAGTACTGATAACACGGTTAGTAGGACGGATGCACCACGGATGCACGCCCAACAGGACTCGCGACGTCGTGTGACGTCATCCCGGCGGTCGTCTCGCGAGAGAGGATGCACAGCAAACAGTAATCCTCGCCAGCCAACCCAGCGTGTGTGCGTACACAATGTCCGTCCTCGCTTGCCCCCTCCGTTCGCTCGTCAGGGTCGTTGTTGACGGTTTCAGCCCGGACACCGCCCAGTCACTTCCGTCGCCGCCGTCCACGATCTCTACCGAGCAGGGAGCCGCGGTGGTGCAGTGGACAGACTGCTCGCCTCCCACCACGGTTCGATTCCCGGCGGGGTCGCCCCCCGGGATTTCATCTTGTGGGAATCGTGCCGGACGAAGCTGCCGGTCAGCGTATCTCCCGTTTCCCACGCTCTTTCATTCCAGCGCTGCTCCATCCTCACCTCGCTTCACCGTCATCGGCTCTCAAGATCTCGATGTTAAGATACGCCCAAATCTCTCCACTCCACTATAGTAAAAACCTTTACAGTCCCCATTTAAAAATTATTTCGCATATCGGTTTTTGTATTTAAAAAATTTTAAAACTTATAATTTTAAATTTTTGAAAAGAAAAAATTAAATATACCGGAATATAACAGCCCATTTTTAACTAAGCGGAATAGTCCCAAATGTGTGCACAAACACAAAAAATTTATATAATTAATAGATGAAAGAGTGTTATTTTACCCAAATGGTTTAACTGAAAATAGTAAGAAACGAATTATAACAAGGGCTTGGAGTAAATTAATGCCACCTTCAGGAAGAAAAGTTCAGCCATTATCGTAAGTAAACTGCCACCATCGCAAAATTGCTTCGGCTGCTTCATTACGGGACCATTATTCTCAGAACTGAACATGCGTGTTCTCTGCCAGTGGACATTAATATCAAGTGGACATGTTAAGATACGCAGCCACAACAGCAGCGCTTGATTGCACCTGGGTGGACTATGGCTAGAGACATGCAAAATTCACATTATTGTTTAAGGACAGACTGAACTCCAAGTTACTATACGTTTGACACGCCTCGGAGAACTCTTGAGCCAATAACTTAAATTCAGCTGTGGAGTGGCCAATCTCTTATAAGTAGGGACCTGAAAAATTCGCGGATTCATTTCAAGCTAGAATTCAAAACACGTGTGTTAATAAAACTTCAGCAATTGGTCCACACAGCATTTCACACCTCCTGGGGAGCGCTGGCCCAATCGGCGCCTTCCACTGTGACAGCAGACAACCAATGTGCAGTTTATATCGGTATATTTGTGCATAAACATGTATAGTCTAGCTTGCAGGTCATTGAACTCGCGAATTTTTCAGGTCTCTAGTTATAAGGCGACCAAGCAGATAGGTGACGGTGATTGCAGTGCAGCGCCGATGAAACCACGGCGTGTGATCACGCGTGTGTACGGCGGCGAAGTCTATCCTGTTACCGAAGGATAACGCGAATTTTGCACGTATCTACCTATATCAAAGTCTGAATAAGGCAACAGCACTAGGAAGGTTTTCCAAAAGTGCTCAGTTTACCATGAACAGCAGTCTACACCGTGGCGATCGTACGTTAAGGCGCCCGTCTACCTAGCGCTTGAACTGCTTTGCAGAGTGTTCCAAATACACGTTTTTCAACGAAACTATTAATCGTGCGTCCAACGTGCTGATCTACGAAAAGAACTCACACTTCAGACGAGAGCTGTTAAGTACTTTCAAAATATCACGCACGTTAGAAACATCAATTCAGAGTACTCCAAAACCGCTAAAAACGGCCTTTCCAAGGCGCTGTAGCTCAAAATGCACGCATCAGATACATACAAAACTACTATAGGGGCCTGCACTGAACCTTCCTAAAGACTTCCCACTAATAAAATAATATAGTCACCGCTGAAAGTCCCATAGGTACACGCAGCACGACGAGCTGCAGCACACTGCACGCCAGTTAAGAGCCTTGCGCTTAGCGGCGATGGCGTACTTAATGCGCGTGGCAGTGTCGCCCTTATCGCTCCCGCGCTTCTCGGCATAAATGTGGGAAAAAATTCCAGGTAGACGGGGGCCTTAAGGTTGCGGCAAGTAGCGGGGCTAACGTCTGGGGAGAGGCGGGGAGAGTTGGTAGCCTAGAGAGGGTTGGCTTGAGCTATGCGGGAGGCAGGTGTGAGGATACAGGTTGTGAACGAGTGCAGGAGGTTGTCGTGTATGCGTGTACCCGCACTGGCGCTATGGTTAACGCCACTTAACGGCTCNTCTTGCCACGCCGCTACCAACATTCCACCCATCGCCAAACTTCTCGATACAACACCGCCAGACTTGCCCGTCTGCTCCCGAGCAGCATGCGAAGCCATACTCGCCGCGCATACCACGACACTGTACAGAAGACGACACACTCTGCACAGCATCGTCTCCAGTCCCGAGAGTGAGTAAGTGAGTGAAGAGATTTGTACGGCTCTTTACAGCGAGGTCTTCAGAGCCGACGAGGGTGAAGTGAGGTGAGTGTGGAGCAGTGCCGTAATGCAAGGGCGAGGAATGTGGGAAATCCCCGAGAAAACCCGCCGGCCAAACGGCAACGTCCGGCACGATTCCCACGTGCGAAAATCCGCGGGTGACGCCGCCGGGGAGTGAACCCGGTTTGCCTTGGTGGGAGGCCAGTAGTCTAAACACTACACCACCTCAATATCATGAAGGGGCCGCGGTGGTGTAGTGGTTAGACTACTCGCCTCCCACCTAGGTGAACCGGTTTCGATTCCCGGAGAGCCTGCCGCCGGATTTTCGCATGTGGGAATCGTGCCGGGCGATGCCGCTGATCGACGGGTTTTCTCGGGGATCTCTCGTTTCCCCCACCCTTTCATTGCGACGCTGTACCATACCTCGCTTCACGCTCGGCGGCTCTCAAGACTTCGATGTCAATAAGAGCAGCTCGAATCTCTTCTTTAATTATGAATGTTTAAATTTTTTTATTGGCTACTGAAAACTACATGTGGTCGTTTACCTGCAGTGACCATGCGAATAGATATTGGTAACTCTATGCTTCTTAACTTTACTATTGGCTCTAAGTGCCTGTGGGGACGACACGAATTTGCCGGCCAATGACAGAAGTCAAACGAGTATACAACATCTTGGAGATCAGTCTGCAGCGACATAATAACACGAATTCCGCATGACATATTTTCACGAAAAATAGGTGTCAGGAAGCTTCATTAATCAAGAACGGAAGTGTGAAGGGTGACTTTGGGGGCGCTGCCTCTGGAAGCCGCCGTTTTCGATGGATTTCGCCAGGATTTGTGGGAGTGCTGTCTATTTGGACACTCCCTCGGTTCACAATTAGTTAGGCCTTTTTGAATAAATGTCGGTAACATAATGGTGTACCATAATATGTACCATAACTATGGTACAAAGCCACTCGGTCCATATTTAGCATACCATAATTAGGGTACAATGTACCATAACTTCGGTATTTTGTACGATAATTTCTAAATTAGTGCCATAATGGTCTCTGCACCGCCCAACTTTACCTTTAGGCCTGAAATGAACATGGTTGAGCAATACAAGAATTACATCTACACCATAAATATCGGTATTTCATACGATAATTTCGGAATTCATTCGGCAATATATTCTATACTTGCCAAGCTCATCGCAGGCAGTATTTATGACCTGGGTTTCAGATTGCAAGCATGTGCATGCTTCACCGTTCTTGAGTAAGAGCGCGGGTTATGCGGGCCACTTAGGAAAACATTCATACAATCACATTCTGTCAAAAAAAAAAAGGGTGGGTTTCAAATTGCACCCGTTTACCTGCCTCACCCAAGGATAGTGAACCCACGAATTCCGCGGGCCTAACCCTGGTCATACTCATAACTGGTCATACTCATTAATCAAGAACGGAAGGCCCCCCCCCCTTAAGGGGCAGAGTGCTGGACATAGTTTGTGCACACCTTTGAACCTTCCTCTTTCGATCCCCCCTACTCTCCCCCCCTCCGTCACAGGGAGATGTGAAGACCTGAGAGGTCTGTTTTCAAAAATGTTCGGCTCTGGAAGACGCCGTTTTCGGTCGATTTCGCCAGGATTTGAGGGAGGGCTCTCTCTTTGGACACTCCCTCGATTCACAGTTAGTTAGGCCCTTTGGGATAAATGTCGGTAAAATAATGGTGTACCATAATATGCACCATAACTATGGTACAAATTCAATTGGTCCATATTTTATGTACCATAATTATGGTACAGTGTACCATAACTTCGGTATTTTGTACTATAGTTTCGAAATTCGTACCATAATGGACTCTGCACCGCCCAACTTTACCTTTAGGCTTGAAAGGAACATGGTTGGTTGGTACAAGTATAAGGTATATGTAAATACAGAAGACGTATTTCCGTATGCCAGATCAGCGCTTACTGCATAATCCTTAACGCATTATTATTTTATTCTTAACCCAACTTTATGCGGTATCCGGCGCTGGTCGTGAAGTGGGGGGGGGGGCACCCCGACCCTCCTCATCACCAGACGGTCTGCTCCATCGCCCGGCGGCCAGGAGAATGATTTACAGCTGACCTGGCTGGCGTCACAGCTCCTCCTCCTCCCCCCTGCAGAAGGAGTCGACGACTTTAGAGGATGCGCAAGAATATTCTGAGAACTAGGACCCCTCGGCGCAACGCGGCATTTGGAGACATTTCCCGGCTATGGCCGTTGACGCTATAAATACCGTCGCGGCTGGAAGATCGGCAGTCCTTGGTAGAAGCCATTTGGCTGATGTGTGGTATTCTGGTTAAGTCTGGTTCAGCGAGGGACATCATTTGAGAGGACGAACGACGGCGGAGGATACGAGACAACGGCCGAAAAGAGTTTATGCAGCGTGGAAGGACGAGAGGGAGTTGTATACGAGTTGGAGGCTGCTATGCACGAGAGCGCTCAGAGATCTATAGAACATTACGGACCGGCGGAATCTGAACTCAGCTAAGATGGGACTGTATGAACATGTATATATTATATTGTAAATATTGGAACTGTCAGATATAGACATATAATTTATAAAACAATTCGATAGGTTTTGATACATTGTTTATTGGGACTGATTTTATTTATTTAATTACATTGATATCTTTGAGGTTATAGTAAATTGCATCGATTGAATATTGTAAATAGCAAGTGATAACAGTTTATTGTGTAACATTGACTATAAAATATCTTGTTTGTAGTCATTGTAAATGAATAATGAAATCATAATTAACTCTTTTATTTAATTAAGACCTACGTCCCTTAAAGAACCTGGTTAATCCCACTGACTTCTAAGAAACTGTGACAATACCTTGTTACATTTCGATACATACACATACATTACGCATGTGTTTTTCATTGTATACTGAGCGTAAGAGGTTCAGTCCCCTCCATCTTTAATATATCAATATTTCGCCATAACTTACATTTAATTTGGTTTAACGAAATTTTTCACACGGCACAGCATAAATAATAGCTTCTCCAGCTTTATAAAATCGTTACTTTTTCACTCATTTCATTAATTTTCTTTAGTAACAGCTGGGAAGAAGTAAGTGATTTTCGCTGTTGGTGACTACAACAGTTAAAGTAACTAGAGCAGTAAAGAAATACCAACTTCATAAAATGAACAAGGGAATGTCCTGCGTCGTGTCGTTAGGTGAAATTTCAATACAAAAAACTATGCTGCAGTTTTTTTTTTTTGCGAAAATTCTAAAACTCTAAGATGACGGGGACCGATCCTCCTTAAGGCCCCAGTCTACCTGGAGATTTTTCCCACGTCTAGGCCGAGAAGCCCGGGAGCGATAAGGGCGATACTGCCACGCGCATCAAGTACACCATCACCGCTAGGCGCAAGGCTCTGAACTGGCGTGCAGTGTTCTCGTCGTGCTGCGTGCACCTATGGGACTTTCAGCGGTGACCATATTATTTTATTAGTGGGAAGTCTTTAGGAAGGTTCAATGCAGACCCCTATAGTAGTTTTGTATGTATCTGATGCGTGCATTTTGAGCTACAGCGCCTTGAAAAGGCCGTTTTTTAGCAGTTTTGGAGTACTCTGAATTGATGTTTCTAACGTACGTGATATTTTGAAAGTACTTAACAGCTCTCGTCTGAAGTGTGTGTTCTTTTCGTAGATCAGAACGTTGGACGCACGCTTAAAAGTTTCGTTGAAAAACGTGTATTTGGAACACTCTGCAACGCAGTTCAAGTGCCAGGTAGACGGGCGCCTTAAAGATCGTGCTCCGTGCCAAGGCAGAAGATGTTCGAGTCACGTGGCTCCCTGAGGGAGGCGGGTGTGCTCGTGGCACGAGAGCCGCGTGGGGGCGGCTGATGAGCTCCAACCCCCTCACACTCTACCCTCTTCAACCCCTCCTGACATGTCCGCCTTGCTCTCACGGCGTACCTACCCACCCCTGAGCACGCCACCGGGGGAAAAAATACCCACTGGCTCCCAGCCTGCAGCTCCGGCTCAAAGGCCAGGGGTCGCCCGCAGACACTGCGTCCACTGCTGCCGCTACCAACTCTACAAAAAAAATATGACCTAACTCAAATTTGCATTCGCGAATATCCTTCTGCAGGAGAAGCTTCTAACACGAGACCTTGCACTTAGACCCTGTCTCAGCTGGCACAGAGAGAGAGAGAGAGAGACGGAGAGAGAGAGAGAGAGAGAGAGAGAGAGAGAGAGAGAGAGAGAGAGCTCTATTGTGCCCTCACATTCGCGAACACGTCATAATGACGTCACAGAGAACATACTCTGGTCGTCTCAATTCGTCAGAAAGAGCGCGAAAGTGCAAGAGAGAGAGAGAGAGAGAGATAGAGAGAGAGAGAGCACGAAGTTTCGTTATTGCTAGCGCTCTCTCGCATACAGATAAAAGTCTAAAGTTGTACCCACAGTATTAGTGGACGTAATTCTTTGTTATCTGTGAGCCGTCGGTAACTTANCAGATAAAAGTCTAAAGTTGTACCCACAGTATTAGTGGACGTAATTCTTTGTTATCTGTGAGCCGTCGGTAACTTACGTTGCTGTTAATGTAATGCACTCACTTAACTAATTACGTTTCTGCCTTTGTTGGCCAATAAAATATTCAGCGCATGTTGTATAACGTGAAATAAACTAACAATTAAACTCGTGGGGTTTTGAAAGCTGCGAACGTGGGCAATTTCAAAATTACTGCAGAAATTTATTTAGTGTTTAGTTGTAAGCGAGATCAGAGATTGTGCTTTTACGGACGAATAAATAACGATTATTCGTACACAACGCACGTAAATGAACACGATATCGTTAAGGAAATTAGCTGTTTGTAATTAGCACGAGAGACGCGTATAGCACGAAAGTCTCTAGCGCGTGCCTGGAATGGCCACGAATTTTTTTTACGCACGTTCCCCTGTGCAAGCGTTTCCACTGGACGCCTGCGTGTAATCAGCCCGTTTGTGTCGCCCGCGCTGAAATGCGCCCGCGGCATAACAACAGCTCGCGTGGGCGAATGCAAACACGGGTCATTTTGTGTCTGCGGCCGAAGCGAACTTGTAATCGAAATTTAATTACCAGCAAAGGTTCCGTCTAGTTTTGTCGCTAACAGTGATGTTATCTCCTTGCCTCTTCTTGGCCTTACCCGTGTCGTCACAAAGGCCGGCCTACAGCTGTTGTCGCTTCCTGGGATAATATCGCCCTCGTTTCGCAAAGCCCTGGCGCTGATTACGTGNGGGGGGTCTTAGAACACGAAGTCCTCCCGTAGTCTGCTTAAGCCCGTGTTGCTGTGAATCACAGACTTTTGTAAAAAAAAAAAACGACTCGAACCTGAATACATTATTTTATAAAGGACAAAAAATTCGTTCCAGGCATTGCAATTCTAAAAGGAATTCGAGTTTTGTGTTGTGCGTTGAGAAATAACCTTTTCTTGTTGAATACAAGAAAGGTTGTTTGGTTTCAACAAAATTAGGTATTTGTCTAGGGGGAATCTAACATTTTGTTGATGAAACCAAACTATTGTGTTGTTCTTATTTGGTTTCCCGGAAATGTAAGAGTTATGTGGTGCAGAAAAATATCTGTGTGGCTCTAAGTACGTATTTACTTTTAAGTTTCCTGTTGAACTTGTCTTATTGTGATTTTTATGTGATTATTAAGCATCGATGAATGCGTTATCGAACACTGTTACCATTCTAAGGGTCACAACATTGAAAAAAAAAAACACTTTAGCTGTATTTTCGAGCTAAGGTAATCAAACGAGTGGCCAGGCAAATATACACAGTTGATTCAATAAAATATTTCTTTTGACAGTCTGAAATTTTTTCGGTCCATAACAGGATGTTTTTTAACTCAGGTAAGTGCTTTTTTTGGTAAACAAAATCAATTTTGCTGCTTTTAAAGTTTTGTTTTCTCAAACCTTTCTCTCATCGTAGTTAGTTCACTGTTAAATGAATACCTTTAAGAAACCTGTATATTACTGAGTAGCTTTCCGGAAATCGTGAAATTCAACATTTTTATGGGCCTTTTTCATCCACTAATATATACATATTGATGAGATAAAACTTTTAAATTGTTGAAAGAAAGTGAATTTGTTGATATAACACATTTATGTTTGTACTGTGAGTAAACAAAAATGAGCGAGTGAAGCGAGTGAACATATTTTGGTGGCTCTTAACAGAGAGGTCTTGAGAGCCGATGAGGGTGACTGAGGTGAGTATGGAGCGGCGCCGGAATGAAAGGGCGCGGGAAACGGGAGATCCCCTAGAAAACCCGCCGGCCGGCGGCATCGTCCGGCACGATTCCAACTTGCGAAAATCCGGGAGTGGCCCGGCCGGCGATTGAACCCGGTTCGCATTGGTGGGAGGCGAGCAGGCTAACCGCTCAGCCACCGAAGTCCCCTATAAACAAACATGAAACTAATGCCAGAGAGCGTGTAGCATAATCTAACGCCGAAAATGTTAGAAGTTCACAGTTTTTTCGGAGACACAGAATAATAACCCAGAGAAGTCAGTGCTACGTAACGATTTAATTTTTCCAACTTCGTTTACACATGTTATAACAGAGAAACTGAACACACACATCTAAATGTAAATATACACGAGTGTATATATATGCACATACACTCGTGTATATTTACATTTATACGTAAAGCCTTTGGCTTATGCGTGACTTTCAACCCCACAACTATATTCTTTCTGGACAATGTAGGGGTCTACTTTGGCCTTTACCCTTTGGTGACATTCCTCATGCTTTTGTAAATGAAGATATCAATAACCAAATTTATAAATTAACATGACGTACATATGACAAATCGCGCTGTGCTATGAATCAAATAAAATTCTTCATTGCAGAGAAACAACGTTATATTTAGTGTAACGATGAAACTACTTGTTATTTCAAAGTTTGAAATTTTACGAACTGAGAGAACGGCGAGTTTAATTACCAGACAAAAAAGGGTTGTTACTGTGTGTTTGCGAAGCTTAAAGCTCTAGAATTTACGTAACCACAATATCACCTCTAATCCCCACCGAACTTTCCCGCTGTTTTCTTTTCTTTATTTTCTCCTCCCACTTTGACTATCTTTACGGAATAATGGAATGTGCTTTTCTGGTTTGACTTTTGCCAAGTAATTACGCGATGGTAAATATTAAGGTTCTCAAAGCAGATACCCGTTCAATTTAATACTGTTTTATAAAGTTCTCGGTACTTCAAAGGATGGGCTGCGTAATGAATATGGACAGCAATTTTAACGTACAGCAAAGCCAGGGCAACAAAACACAAGGCACTTTCAGAAGCTCCTGCAAGCACGCCAATATAGAAGCTTTCACAAAAAATAAAGTTTTATTTCGGAGGTTGCTTTCGTTTTATTTTCAGCTCGACCCTACAGAAAGGGATTTGCTTTTAAACTCTTTATATGGCAATTATGTATCTTTCTATGATATGTCAACTTAATATTTCATGGACTGATACATACGTCTACCGGGTCACGCGATATTTTTATATGTTACTAGCAAACCCGGCGAACTCCGTTTCGCCACCAGATGGCTTCGTTTTATGCAACATTTTGTTTGGTGATTAAAACATGAAGAAACATTTTTTTTATATTTGAAAAGGAAAAATTTTATTTCATTTCACAACAG
>NQII01000715.1:86862-134663 GCA_002778355.1 Clitarchus hookeri
TTTTCCTGAATTTTCTTTGCTATAAACCTCACGGAGCCCGAGACCTTTCCAACGAATGCAAAACCGTGGAAATCGGTTCGTGCGTTCTGGAGTTATAGCGTCAGGAAGGAAAACCCGAC
Source organism: Clitarchus hookeri (assembly GCA_002778355.1). Classification (NCBI taxonomy): domain Eukaryota; kingdom Metazoa; phylum Arthropoda; class Insecta; order Phasmatodea; family Phasmatidae; genus Clitarchus; species Clitarchus hookeri. Next base: position 86,982 of record NQII01000715.1, read on the forward strand.
TTATTTTTATATAGTAGATTTTTATGCCAGTTAAATTTGTAATGAGTAGTACAAACACGGAGTAGTTAAAAAATGGAGATATATTTTGTGATTCACTTCAATTATTTCTGCAAGTATTTCTGTCGATGATATGTCAAAGCCACATTTCATGACATTTATTATTTCATTATTGAAAGAGATTTATTTATATAAGGACCACAAAAGTGTAAATATTTGCAGTCAAGTGATTACAGTTTCCTTAATATAGCACTGAACGTCGAAAAATTCCGGAACATAGGAACCCAAGTTTCAATGGTCCTAATTAACTTTTCCAACTAGCTCACATGTCATGTGATCTATATCATATGCACAACATACTAATATGTATCAAGGATATTTAACAATGAGTACTCGGGTAATACAATACTGACACTATTCTAAAATATGTGTAGATGTTTGTGCCAATACCTTTTCATTGGTCCGAGAAAAAAATATATTATTAGTTTATCTTGCACGAATAGAAATACTAGTATGTTGGCAAAAACATCAATATATATTTTAAAAGAGATTCAGGATACCAGTATCCAAGTATCCATTGATAAATATCCCTAATAATTAATTAACATGTCATATATGATATAGATCACATGACGTGTGATTTATTTGGCAAAATTATTTAGAGCCATATAAACTTACGCTCCCAATTGTCGAAATTTTAAACTTTTCGGTTTTATATTTTGAAAACGATAATAATTTGACTACAAATATCTACATTTTTGTGGTACTTATATAAATCTCTTTCAGATAATGAAATTAAAATGTAACGTGAAATATGGCCTTAAGACAAATCTATTTTTGGGAAGGCATTATTTTTTTAAATACTGACTTCGGAATAGTTAGATAAAACGCAAACAAACAGCATTAGTAAACGTTGAGATTATGTTCATGAAATGCGTGTTTTTTCTGAGCACAAAACAAGATTTTCTAGTAAATACAAGATATGTCGTGATAGTATCAGGTGGGACCAATTAAAAAAAATATTCCTCATAGTGGCAGCAGATAATGGATAAAGGTAGGAAGATTTCTCAAGTTCAACGCCCTGCAGGCTAGACTCCACTCTCATTAGTATTTTCGAGGCTCTGGCATTTGTTCATTGGCTGTTGCTCCAACCAGAAAGGTATTCAGTTTTACCCCGAATCAGGTGGCACAGGATTTGGCGCTTATTACTTTGAGGTACGCTCAGAGGAACAAGTGAGCGTGTCTATTTAACTGTGATCCAACCATGGCAAAAGCAACAGCAATGTACACGATTTGGAAGTCTAGCTCGTTCTAAAATGAATTCACTAAATTTTCTGCTCCCTAAAAATAAGCAGAAACGTCTTTTGGCAGATCAACAGGTTTTACAATTAATCGCGTTCATTTGAGCGAGCGAAGAGGTTTGGGCGGCTCTTAGCATCGAGGTCTTCTTGAGAGCCTACGAGGGTGAAGTGAGCTGAGCATGGAGCAGCAGTGGTCTGACCACTACACCACCGCGGGCCTGCCAGTTAGCGCCTGGCAAACTAATCGCTAGCCGGCAGCCCAGTAAGTAGAGCACCTTTCGCAGCACGCAGCAGCCAATCAGATACAAGGCCCGTTTCCAGAGCCTCGCGCAGTGTATAGTCCATTCACGGTTACTTCCAAATTTTTGGAAGCCCCTGCCGAATTTCTACTTCCAAGATATTCCTACAGCTTATGCTGACAAATCTTAACCAAGTATAGAAAATTACACCAAGGGACAATACACAGGATTCATGCGCACTCGCTGTAACAATATTTTGCATAAGAACTATTTCTTACCAGGAATTACCAACACGGCATTTCCTCCCTTTTTTGTATTAATATTAATTATAAATGAAATATAATAATTTATAGACAAAACATTAGTAACAGTTAAATTTAACCTAACTTAGGGTGTTTTTATGTTAACCCAAGTATAAAATGCTTGGAAACACGACACATTTAGGAAACAACAAAGCACGTCATATATGCGGCGATTTTCAAAAGGTTTAATTCAGAGAATTTTAGGGAAAGGGGACGCCCACGTGAAAGCACCCATCACGCCGTTTGGTCTCTGTCTACTTATGTACTCTGTGACGGAGCAGCGCAATCAGACGGCGCTCGGAATGTTTTCTGCGACGATTGATGGTCTTCTTTATCACTCTCCAGCCACGCTCCAGCGCGGGATTAATGCCTGCTGGAGCAGCTGAGCCAACACCGCTGGAAAACTCCGGCGCTTTTTTTTCCCCCGAGGCGTAAGTCGCATTCGGATAAAGCCCGCGTTTGTTTCTGCAAGAAAGCCACAAGATCGACGAAGCTCTTTCAGCGATGTCAAACGGCGCATCTGATGCGGTTTCGCTTCTAAGCGCAGTACACTGAAATGGCGTGCAGTGTTTTCGTCTTCCAGCGGGCAAATATGGCACTCAAGGCAGTGACCCTAATTTTTATTGGTGTAATGTCTGTGGAAACGATCTGTCCTAGTTTTGAGACTATCCTGTCACTGTATTACATTCGCATACAGAACAGATGGAAAAATGTGTAGGATGGCTCCGAAATAGTGACTTTAATATTAGCAGCGTCTTAGGAATATAATTCTCTGTCGCTTGAAGTGTGTACTCTGTTTTTAGATAAAGGCATTAGCCCCTTAACGAGTATACTCGTTCGTGGATGACATGTTGCAGAATAGGTGAAATCATGGTCACTACTGTACAACTCCAGGTGTTAGCATCAATACTGACATCGCCTTTCCCTAGGCAGGCCATGCTATTGGTTAGTGATGACACACAAATCAGCTTGTAATTGGTTGCTTCTTGTGCCATGTATCGAATGTGTGTAGTTATTCTATATGTTCCAAAGGGCCAGTTGTCATAATAAATTCGTAAATGCCATTCATGCCATAAAGTTCCTCATTTGCAACACCTGAAATGAAAAAAAAACAATTATGTATGCGGTTAAGGGGTTAAGGAACAAGCTGAGGAGTTTTGTACAGAAACGCGTTTCTCAAATATGAGACGATGAAGCAGAAGTGCCGTGTAGAATGGCCCTCCAGTCTTTTCCAACTCTCTTTAATGTATGGTTTCAGATGTAGCAAATAAGATATGATACTTTAATGCGTGCAATAGTAAAATTTGTTTCGTTACTGCAACCAGTGCGTAGATATCACTAGGGGCAGTGATATTTCGCGAAAAGATTTCGAGACAAGATACAGTCCAAAGCACTGTAGGGTCGTCCAGCTTCTTTGATTGGCTAAAAAATGTTCTGGTCCGTGTTAACTGTTTGCGCACGAATTGCGAAGGTTCAGTGTCGGAGTTACTTACTCCTGAATGGGTTGGTCAAAGTAGAACACGACACCAGCAGCCAATGGAGGTATAAGAACAGCTGAGGTGTGTATATAGTATTGAAGTCTACTGTGTGCTCCGATTTTTACGCGAAAAGTCACTGGCCCTACACATAAGTTCTCGTTATAATACGGAACCATGCTAGATTTCACAACCGTGCACATACTCAAGCAGATCTCATTTTCCTATTAGCCGCTGACACAGTCAGAACCCAATCCGCTGTTCGGTTCGACCAGACGGAATGGAACCACTAGAGTTCTGCACGTTTGCTATTGCTGCGGAATCCTGAAGGACCGTGTCGGATAAGTGGAGGTCCAATGACACCTACAAAACTGGCATAATATATTTTACGTCGCAGGGTTATAACGCAACATGTCATCGTCTCTGCCAGTGAGCTGGGTTTGTGCATCGGTAGGGCCACCTGATTTTTGCGAAAATCTTTCAGAACTTCTTGTACTCCAAACACTAGAGCTCTGCCCCTTTCGTGCATTTATTGATACTTAATAATTGTACAAATATTCTAATGTTCTAATAAAACAAGTTCAACAGTAAACTAACAAGAAAAGCTGTAAAACTTGAAATATTTATTTACGCACATTGTCCAGTATTTGATATGTATGTATTTAAAAACGTCCCCATTTTATCCGAAGTCACATTGCCTGGAATTTTTAGGGCACAGCACACGGCTGCTAATGATCTAGGGTTCGAATCTCGTTCGAGTATTCAACTTTTTTTTTTTTTGCCAGACCTGGATTCAAACCCAGTTACATTTTGGGGCAACCAAATAAGAACAACAAAATAATTTGTTTTCAACAGCAAAATATTTCATTGGCCGTTATACAAACAATTAATTTGGTTGCGCCAGGCAGACTTTGTTTGATGCAACAAAAACCTGTTTCTCAGTGGTCAAGGAAGACGCTGGGTATTGAGACTCGCAGTGTACAGCGACGGACAAACACAGTCTTTCTGTGCAACTGGTACACGATCGTGAACACAGCCTCCGAATGAGTTAACTACTCTGTGACTTGGGAGTAGAAATTAAATTGTCTCCTTCCCAGTAAAACATGTATTTTTTCCGACACTGCACGGTTACCACACAAAAAAAACTGTTTCTTTTTATGTGCATACCCTGTTTGGATTCAGTGAATCTGCCACTCAACGACTTCATTGAACCAACGCCTGTAGGAGATCGAGCATGGAATAAGACGAACTTTCTTTCCTCGATCTTGTATATTCATAATATGCATCCTGGAAATACAACCTGAATTGTTCACACTTGAGAAAATCCAAGATACTAAATCGCTGAGTATGGCGCAACCAGATATGCAGTGCAAATCAGACAAATTTACATATTTTATAAATTCCAAAGGGGTCATAATCACTCACAACGCATCATTCGATGCTAAAACATGAGCCACAGTAGCATTTTGCCGTAAAAGATAGTATTTTGTTTTAAAGTCGCAAATAATTGTAAGTAGGGTTGAAATAGGTGTTCCTGACCCACAATGATGAAGCCGCCTGCCTAATACTGCCGCTGGTGGCTGCGATTACAATTGTCCAGGGCATTGGAAGTAATTCCGTGTTACTGCTAGATGACCTTGAATGTGCAGTATTGTCCACCCACATTGTCAAACAGTTTTCTGCCCGGGCACTGTTGTAGTTCGTATCATCCTTGTACAGCGTGTTAAGTAATCGGAAATAAGTGATTTAACACGTTCAGACCATGTGTCCATGATCGAGGACGTGTTGCATGTGACGGGTACTTATGGTGGGATCTGTACACGACAAGGAACCTGTGACGGATGTTGTGATTTTTTAATTTTCTGCATATCTCATTTGTGAATGGTTAATGCTGACATCAGCAAACATACAATACGTTGTTCATTGATTGCTAGAAGCACGCTCGAAACAAAATACAACAAATACAAAAAAATCAAACGATTGCAATATTTGAAAATCGTAAATTCGGGGATTAACTGGTTAAAGGTGTTAAAAAATTGAGAACTACTAATTTCATAAAAATCTTTAATATTTTGTACCTACAAGGAAAACATATATCCTCCATTCTTGTTGGCTAAAGGCAAGCAAATTTTCATATTAATAAGTTTCAATACTATTTTCTGTTAAAATTTCGTGGTAAATCATTTTAAATCGCTTCCCGATTCACACAAGAAACGAGCCATGAGAGACCCGGCAAGGCAACGCGTGTTTGGGCAGGACGAACACTTTGGCCAGCCCTGTCCCGACTGCAGGGAAAGCCAGTGGCGGTTAGCAGGCACGTCGGCGTGGAATAATCGGCCCTTCTTTCAGGCGCGCTCGCCCGAACATGACGGATTTAAGGCGGAGGCCGTGAACACTTGTTCTCCAGAGCCGGGGTTTTAGACTGCGCTTCCTCCCTTCCCCCCTCTCCCAAAACATCCCATCAACACCGTCTTCCATCACATAACTCTTCTTCGTCCCCCGCATACAAACCCCGCTCGATAAATCCCACACGACCATTCACAAAAGCCGAAGTTAGCCTTAACCTCCCGCCAATGCTGTAGGCGTGACGAACGGTCGACCACGGGTATGCACTGCCTTATCTCCAGGACATAACAATCAATTAGTACGGACAAGAACATTTCACGAATTCATGCGAGAACAAGCTAGACTTCAAACACTCCTATATTTGAGTTACTTTTGCGATTGGACCGTAGTTTATTAGACACGCAGTGGACAACTCTGGGCCAATAGCAAAACTGCACGAGAACCAGCAACAAATCCCGTGCTACCTTGTTAAGGATAAAAAAAAAACTGACGGAATTTTCCTATCGCTAGTTACAACTAAGAGACCTGAAAAATTCGCGAGTTCAATGACATGTAGGCTATACTCTATTGTCGTATGTAAAATAATGCAAATATCATTGTTCATTTGTTGCTTGTTGTATTAGCGGAAGACGGTGATCCGGTCTGCATTTTATTGTGTGTATATTGTTGGCTCAGAGTTGTCCAGGAGGTGTAAACTAACGGGTGGGTCAATAGAATAAGCAAAACAAACGTACGAGGTTTTGAATTCTTGCATGTCCCGAAATGAAACAGCGAATTTTTCAAGTCTCTAGTTATAACTAAGGCCAGTGACTTTTCGCGTAAAAATCGGAGCACACAGTAGACTTCAATACTATATACACACCTCAGTTGTTGTTATACCTCCATTGGCTGCTGGTGCCGTGTCCGTCTTCGACCAAGCCACTCAGGACTAAGTAACTCCAACACTGAACCTTCGTGATTCGTGCGCAAACGATTAACACGGGCCAGATCATTTTTTAGCCAATCAAAGAAGCTGGACGACCCTACAGTGTTTTGGATTGTATCTTGTCTCGAAATTTTTTCGCGAAATATCACTGCCCCTAGTTATAACTAGGGACAGGAAATTTTCGCATTTTGAACGACATGTAGGCTAGACTCCACTCTACTATATATACTCTAGCCTCAGCTCTCTGTTCATTGGCTACTTCCCTAGGGTGTAGCCAGTTTTACCTCATACCAGGTGACGCAGTATTAGGGGTTTGTTTCCTTACAGGTCTTTAATTGGCTCAGAGTTCAACTGGGCGTGTCTAACAAACTGTGATACAATTGCAAACGTGACATATATAGACATGTGTTTCACATCTAGCTTGTCCTAAGATTAATTCTCGAAATGGTCCAGTTCCTAGTTATAACAAAGTTGTTTTTATTCTTTTTATCGGGAAAATTGTTGTTTCTGGGTTTTACTGCTCTTGTAAGTGTCCATTAAACTCCATCGGGACAACGAATCTATATCCGCGCGACTTTTGCTTTCAAGAACAAAGACGTTTCCACAGTAGTGTCGCATCGAGCAACAACAAAGGGTATTTCTCAGAAAGTTAACCCGTTCGATCACACATTATTTTCAGAGTTCAAGGTTGGCAATCACGTACGCTGTGCTTGTACTCAGTATTTTTCCAACAACCAATGAACAACGTGCTGCGTGCTCAATGGTACTGGCGTTAGCCAATCATGTCAAAGAAGGTGTTGGAAATTCCACAAATCAGATTTTCCAGAAGGAATATTCTTAAAGTATCGGGCACTAATAGCTAGGGGCAGTGATTTCACGAAAATATTTTGAGACAAGATACAGTCCAAAGCACTGCACGGTCATCCAGCTTCTTTGATTGGCTAAAACAATGTTCTGGCCTTTGTTAACCGTTTGCGCACGAATCACGAAGGTTCAGTGTCGGAGTTGCTTAGTCCTGGGTGGCTTGGTCAAAGACGGACACGGCCCCAGCAGCCAATAGAGGTATAACAACAGCTGAAGTGTGTATGTAGTAGTTATTGAAGTCTACTGCGTGCTCGGATTTTTACGCGAAAAGTCAGGGGCCCTACTGATAACTTGCTGTGTACAGTTCCGGTTATAAACATCGTTCAGATGCAACATGTCCAGAATCGTGGACACGGTGTCTGAACGGGGGAAAACCGTCCAATTACGAAAGTGGATCTTAGCCACAGTTTTTTTAAATGCAACTAAACACGAAAACACGAATACTTTACGCGAAGTTATTGTGGCCTTAGACGTAAGAAAGGGATTTTTTTTTCGTATCCAACGCCGTTAGACACTACGAATCATCGTGTGGCCCCACGGTTAGAACACCAAGCAAATTCGCGCCATCCATCCTGCACGCATGCGTTGACATTTCTCTGTGGCTGAGAGAGCTGACGTGCGCTCCTAGCGTTCTGCCTGACGGCGTTTGTTTCTCTTCTCCGGGGGGCGACTCGTAATTTCCGTCAGAACAAATTAACGACGCTCGGAAGCCCATTCTGGTTTCACACGAACATGGCTGCACTAACACGAAACGAACTGCGAACTTGGGATTTGTCACCAGGAGACATTGCTCCCAAATTTTCTGTGCTCACTGCTCACTGCTTCCTGCTTTGTGATTCCGTTTTCTGTAGATACGTTTTACAATACAGGGTGATTCTAAAATCACGGGACAAACGTTGAGGGGTGGTAGAGCTCACTAAAACAAACAACTATTGTATAGGAATATATGGGTGGGAGTGACGCGTTGAGGCACAAACACCAAAACATAACACATTAACGGAAACAGAAAATGTCCATTAGCAGCATACTTAACGAGTGATTCCGTACAGAAAATGTTAAAACAGTTGCTGGAAATTCATCCACCAACAGTCACGCATGCTTGGCGACCTCTACATATGGCGTGATTGGCTGACAATGGTGGCGTGCGTGAAATACCCGGCGTATTTGAATCTGTTCGCCAATCACTCCACCGACGCTACCAAGCTTGCATTACTGTCGGTGGTAGCAATTTTGAGCATTTATTATAAACATTGCTGTAAAAAGGCATTTAGCAGCGACGTTGTAAATTAACAATTGTGTTGCATTTCATGTGTTATTTTTGTGTTACACGGAGTTGCGCAGTGAGGGCCCCATATATTCCTATACAATAATTGTTTGTTTTAGTGAGCTTTACCACCCCTTAATGTTCGTCCCATGATTTTAGAATCACCCTGTATTACATGCGAAAAAGTCAACATAGGTAAAAAAAAAAAGAACAAGTAATAAGAGATATTTTTCACCGACTGAAGTGGTGCAGCGGTAAAACTTCGGATTCGTATGCGGGATAACTGGGTTTGAATCCAGGTCCGGCAGTAATCATTTCGGGTTTCCGTGGTTTCCCGGCATCACTCCAGGCGGATGCTGGGATGGTTGTAGAGAGTGACAAGTACTATTGAGTCTTCATCCTATAAGGAACGTGGGCTTGAGTTGATGTGTTTTGAAGTACAAGCCAGGTTATACTTTAGCGAAATCAATCGTCTCTAATAATCACTGGTAGGTTGAGGCCTGCGTATTTTGAGATACATTGCACGTTGGCGGCACTAAAGTAAAGCTGCTCTAAAGCGATATTGCGGCAGACATCAAATGTCTCGTCACCTCTAAGTGCAAGGAACTGAACTGGCGTGTATTGAGCGATTGTGGTACTTAGAGCAACTACTCAAACATTTTGTGGGGTAATTATATAAACATAAATACATGTTCTTTTTCACCCTTTCCCGCATACTCGCACCTTTAATCTTTCCAAATGGTTTAAATTTGCCATAATGTTTGTATTTTATTCCACGCCATTACTCCAAGAAATTGCGCGAAGTATAAAATTTTAAAAACGATCTCGAAAATAAACGAAAGGGCGTTCAGAAACTGCGTATAGCTACGCGCTTGAGTGGCAGATAACATTTTTCAATCGTTTCAGCGGTCTTGTAGTTGAAATGTTATTACCTCATAAACTTTTGATTTCTCTTTTGAACTTTCTCCCAGATTTTATGGTGCCCCTTTCAGCATATGGCATTCGCGAGGAAGTCGTAAATATTTTGAGGGCGAAAAACTGAAAAAAAAAGACCGATAGCCGTTAAACTGAAGTGCAGGGGGCATTAAACGGAGGCCATTTTAGTACACGAGCTGCTTCGCCCCAGAACCGCATTTGCATTGACGTTATAACGGCATGAGCGTGAATTCCTGTGTTTGACATCCCTGAATGCGGATGTCATAACCGTTTTTGAGGTGTATTTATATACGTACAGTATATTTATAAAAATGTATTCAAACAGTAAACTGATTGACACTACTAACTTCAAGGGGCGTTAAAAATAAATCAACCCGTTCGGCCACACATGAATTGAGGCAACCAATTCCAAAACTATTTTTACCAATTGTTTTTTCAAAATGATTTTTTTGGTTCATTGGATTCATAACGTTTTTTGTCGATAAATGTGCATAATTGNACCAATTGTTTTTTCAAAATGATTTTTTTGGTTCATTGGATTCATAACGTTTTTTGTCGATAAATGTGCATAATTGAGCTACCAGAACGTCTTTTTTTTCCCCCGTTAGAATTAAGGATGTCAGTTTCCTGCAGTTCCAAAGCGTCCCTTCTCCCGAAAATTTGTACAGAACAGTGTTTGAAGAATGTATCCTTTAGTTCAGAAACAGAACTACCCCTTTGCTAATATGGCTTCTGTGTTTTTTTTTTGCCCCCCTCCCCCTTCCCACACTTACATAATGTCTCTGTGTCCATCGTTTACATTTCCAAAGTTTTTNCCAATTGTTTTTTCAAAATGATTTTTTTGGTTCATTGGATTCATAACGTTTTTTGTCGATAAATGTGCATAATTGGGCTACCAGAACGTCTTTTTTTTTCCCCCGTTAGAATTAAGGATGTCAGTTTCCTGCAGTTCCAAAGCGTCCCTTCTCCCGAAAATTTGTACAGAACAGTGTTTGAAGAATGTATCCTTTAGTTCAGAAACAGAACTACCCCTTTGCTAATATGGCTTCTGTGTTTTTTTTTGGCCCCCTCCCCCTTCCCNTTTTTTTTTGCCCCCCTCCCCCTTCCCACACTTACATAATGTCTCTGTGTCCATCGTTTACATTTCCAAAGTTTTTCTTGTACTAAACAAACATTTCCGAAATGTCTCTTCACCTACGTACTCTTACAAATCGTTCCTTGTTTAACATGTTTTTGCCTTTTAAGTAAACTATTGCGATCGATATAGATAAACTTTATGAAACATCAATTAACCAATAACTAGGGGCAGTGATATTTCGTGAAAGGATTTCGAGACATGATACAGTCCAAAGCACTGTAGGGTCGTCCAGCTTCTTTAAATGGCTAAAAAAAATGTTCTGGCCCGTGTTAACCGTTTGCGCATGAATCACGAAGGTTCAGTGGCGGAATTACTTAGTCCTGAGTGGCTTAGTCAAAGACGGACACGGCACCAGCAGCCAATGGAGGTATAACAACAGCTGAGGTGTGTATATAGTATTGAAGTCTACTGTGTGCTCCGATTTTTACGCGAAAAGTCACTGGCCCTACTAATAACAAATACTAATGCGTGACAGGATTTCAAAGACATTAGATTGTAAAGTGTTGTCTCGTGCGTTTTTTTTTAACTATCCACAAGTTTTGCGAAATGAACAAACGACGTTTTGGAATTGGCCACCACAATTTCAGAGTTCAAGTGCTGCAATGACGTTTTTTGGCCAGTGTTGTACTTGTGTTCGGGACTTCTCTGGCAACCAATGAACAACGTTCCGCGTGCTCGGTTATATTGGCGTTAACCATTCATGTCAAAAAGGTCAAGGTGAAGGTCACCCTGTTTTCCACAAATCACATCATCCATAAGGAAGACTGGTCGCTGATGCCTCGCTGCGTACAGTTCCCGTCATAAGCTTTATTCTCTTGCAACGTGTTCGCAATCGTGGACGCAGTGACGGACCGTGTCAACGCTATGGAGGCTAATCGTAATTTACAATTGTATTAAAGTCGATGTAGAAAATCGAAGAAAAGGCCAATCCATAGAATTGGGTTTATCGACTTCCTGAGTGGAGAGCGGAGTGGTGAGATCTGGCGCGGATCTTGACTTCGAGATCCGATGAGGGCGAAACGAGGTGAGTATGGGACAGTGCCGGAATGCAAGGGCGGGATAATGGGAGATCCCCGAGAAAATCCGCCGACCAGCGGCATCGTCCGGCACGATTCCCACACGCGAAAATCCGGGAGCGACCCCGTCGGGAATGGAACCCGATTTGACTAGGTGGGAGGCTGGTAGTCTAACCACTACACCCTCATGGTCTCTCAACTAACTGAGAAAATATTTCACCAGAGCAATGTATTTCTGCCGAGCGGTCTCTGAGGCCAAAAAAAATTTTGTATGTTCTCGTGGCGCAAGATATGGTGCGAAATAACTACACTCATATTGAAAAATATTTGCCCAGGTAGTGGACGAAAACAGAGTATCTAGGATAGATTNATTTTGTATGTTCTCGTGGCGCAAGATATGGTGCGAAATAACTACACTCATATTGAAAAATATTTGCCCAGGTAGTTGACGAAAACAGAGTATCTAGGATAGATTTTTTTTTTTTTAGGTTTTTCTACGTTGCCTTCAAATGTATGTAGGAGTTAATTTATGTCCCAAGTTCTCTTAAAATTCGATTTACATCTCAAAAATTTAAATTCGCTGCAAATGAACTTAAATTACCATTAAAATCTACTTTTTAATTCAGCTTTAATGTTTATGTTGAACCAGATATTTCTTGACGACCACAAATATTTTGTTGTAACTCTGTGTTTAATTTTATCCTGCTCAAACATACTGAAAATATACATTTATTTTTTTCATTTTGGTAGCACACTGCGAGTGACTGACGTAAAGGTTGTGAACATTTTTAGAAGTTTAAGAAAGTTAATATTGTTGAAAAAAGTCACATGTGTGGTAACCGTAAACAAATGGTTCACTGAGGAAACCCCATCAGACACAAATATTAGTATGGAGAATGTAAGTTATCTTATTAATGGAAATACATTTGCACATCAAACCCAATATATTTTAATTCAAATTAGCACATTTCAAACGATTATTATTTATTACAAAATGAACTACCTGGCGTTACCCGGGCATCATTTTTTCAAATACTACATTATAACTTAGTTTGAAGTGGTAGTGTCCAACATTGGTTTTATTTATTATGCATAGTTACTTCAACTGATTTAAAGTTGATCAAATGAAAAGAATAAAACACCACAGTTTGCAAATAGTTTATGTGTAGTTAAAAGCACATCAGCCAAGAGCATTGTCTTAACCCATTGAACGTTAGCATCCATAATCAATTTACATTTACTTCCAACTTTTCTGACGCCCTACTAAAGTACTACTTCCATTATATCCCTCCGCCTCATGCACAAATAGCTAAACAGAATCTAGAGAGTTACGCCAAAGGGACAACGCACCGCATTCCTACACACCCAGTGTAATAATATTTTGCATGAGAACTACTTCTTACTAAGCATTACCCGTAAACCTTTCTTCTCACTTTTTAATTCATATTAATTAAAATTAAATATTATATACTTAAAATATATATAAAAATTAAATTAAAATGAAAATATGGCAGATTTTTGTTGTTTTATGTTAACTCAAGTATAAAACGCTTGCGACAGATAACATAGTTACGAAACAACGAAATGCGTCGTACATGGGGTGATATTTGAAAGGTTTGATTCAAAAAGTGTGAAAAAACAGCGAATGGATTATATACACACCGGTCATGTAAGGACGTAAATCGTGTGTATTTTAATTATTTATACATGTAGACTGTTTTGCAGCTAGTAATACCTTCCTGAATGTAATTTAACCTATAAGCGACATACTCAGAAAGAGACTTATTATTTTAATCACAAAATCAGGTGGTATATCGTATTTTATACAGATCACGTAACCACTACTGAATTGGGGTTCCTATGCCAACAGCCTGTGACTACCAATTGGCCCTACTGTACAGTATTATATTCGAAGTTTGGTAAGAAACGCGTGTTTCCTAAGAGTGCACCAACCTGAAGACATCGAAGTAGACACAAATGTGCTACGTTATAAAACTACACAGCCCACAATAAAGACGCATGACAAATTTATAACTTACAAATAATTAAATATTCCTAAAAATATATAACAAGTAGGGCCATTGATTTTTCGCGTATTAAATCGGAGCACACAGTAGACATCAATACTATATACACTCCTCAGCTGTTGTTATACCTCCATTGGCTGCTGGTGCCGTGTCCGTCTTTGGCCAAGTCACTCAGGACTAAGTAACTCCGACACTGAACCTTCATGATTCCTGCGCAAACGGTTAACACGGGCCAGCACATTTGTTAGCCAATCAAAGAATCTGGACGACCCTACAGTGCTTTGGTCTGTATCTTGCCTCGAAATCTTTTCGCGAAATATCACTGCCCCCAATAATAAACCATAAGTAGGAAACCGGAATAGTTTTGAACGTACATCAGCCTAGAGCAGGGGTCAGCAACCTTTCTACCTTAAAGGGCCACATCAGATTTGTGTTACGTCTTGGGGGCCGCATGGTTTATCATACCCATAAACATACGAACAAGGTGTGATATAAGCAGAAAAACACTTATTGTATTTAAATTTGTTTATTTCACACAAAACATTTCGTTTATAAGGTACACGATTATAAATTTAGTTTTTTTGTAAATTGAAATACAGTTTGAGTATAAATGAAGTTCGAAATTGCATTAAAAACACAATAATAGTTTTCGAGAGAATTTAATGGGAAGTTTGGTATTGCATCCTCTTCACAAGCTTGTCAATATCTGGTCTGATTTTCGAAGTTGATACTTTGATTGAATTTTCCAGATGAACGTTAGTCAATCTACTTCTGGTTTTATTCTTGACAAAATTCATTTTTGAAAACAACTGTTCGCAAACATATGTGCTGGCAAAGAGAGACATCATTTTAAGGGCGTTTAACCTGATATTGGGAAAGTTGTCTTTGTCAATATACTTAGAATAGAATTCAGTTAGTCCCAAGTTGAACTTTTCCTTTAAGTCTGAGTTGCACTGTAAGTCTGTCAGTTCCATTTGAAGGTTTCCTGGCACATCACTGACCTTTACACTAAAAGGCCGGGAAAACAAGTCAATTAACTTTTCACTTTTCCTAAAGTCCAAGAACCTGGAGTTAAATTCATCTTTTAGTTCCACTAAAGCTGTGACATACTTGCTCATGTCAAAACCATCACATTCTGACAATTTCTCAAAATGAGTGAAATTGTAGTCCATGAGTTGATCTTGCCACAGATCAAGCTTGCACTCAAATGATTTGATACAGTCAAAGAGGTTGTGAATGAAGTTGTCAGGATGTTGCAATTTTTTGTTTAATATATTCAAATGCATTGTGATGTCTGCGCAAAATGCCAAATCACTTACCCATGAAGGGTTGTTGAATTCATTGACTGACTTTTCTTTGTCGTGCATAAAGGCCTTTATAGCATCTCTCAGTTCAAATACCCTCTTTAACATTTCTCCTCGAGAAAGCCAACGAACGTCACAAAAGTAAGGTATGTCTCCGTAATCTGCATCCATTTCAGCCAGAAAGGATTGAAATTGCCGATGTTTGAGCCCGTGAGATCTAATGAAATTTACTGTTCTAACAACGATGTCCATCACATTTTCGAAGCCTACCTTCTTGGCACACAAGCTTTGTTGGTGTATAATACAGTGATAGTTCATCAAAACATCGTCCCCTTTTCTTTCCTGAACCAAAGTAACTACTCCTTTGTTTTTGCCTACCATTGATGGACAACCATCAGTGGCAATTCCTACCAGATTTTTTAGATTAAGGTTAAACTTATCAAGCACATTCATTAAACTTTGAAACAAATCAGTTCCTTTAGTGGTGCCTTGCATCGGATGTAGGCTTAACAACTCTTCAGTAATATTGAAATTATCATTGATTCCCCGAACAAAAACAGCCAGTTGTGCAGTGTCGGTGATGTCAGTACTCTCATCAATAGCAATTGAATAAAATACAAATGCAGACGCTTCATCCTTAATAGAATCATTGATATCATCTGCCATATCATCAATACGTCTCAAAATAGTTGTTGCAGAAAGGCTTACTTTAGAAAACAAATTTCTCTGTGATGGACACAGAATTTCAGCGGCAGACCCCAGGCACTCTTTGACAAATTCTCCGTCTGAAAAAGGTTTTGACTTTTTTGCAATCTTTTCAGCTACTATGAAGCTTACCTTAACACAAGCTTCAGTCTCAACAGTAGGCTTTTTGAATGAAAACTGCTGGTTCTTGAGATTTTGCTTTAAATTAGAAACTTTATCACTCCGAACTTGTCCTTGAAAAGAGTTGAATTTTGTAGCATGTTTGGTTTCATAGTGTCGTTTCAAGTTGAACTCTTTCATTACACCGATTGACTCATCGCACACTAAACACACCGGTTTCTGCCGAACTTCAACGAACAAATAAGCATCCGTCCAACGTTCTTGGAAAACGCGACACTCGTCACCTACTTTACGCTTTTTACTAGAACTAGCCATAGTTGCAACAAACAACAGCTTGTAATGGTGACTACTGACACAACGAACACGAACCCTTCCACAGTGTTGTAAAAAATTGACCTGCCACGCCACGGCGCGGCAACATGTGAACTACCCTCGCGAACCGTTGAGAGGGAAATTCAAACTTTCGTCAGAACGAACGCCTTCACTCTCGATCACTCGGGGAGGCGACGCACTACGACAATGACCGAGACAGTCCGAATGCACTCGACAGACACTGACGTAGTATTCGCATACACCAGAAACCTTTTTGTGTTATCAATTAATAGTTCACAACTCAACTCAAATTTTTACAACTTATTAGTATTTGTAATAATAATTCTTTAATTAAATCAAACCTTTTTGTCGCGGGCCGCATAAAACCGGCCGGCGGGCCGCATTCGGCCCGCGGGCCTCACGTTGCCGATCCCTGGCCTAGAGGGTAGTATTTAGCGGATGACTGAATTTTGCGTCGGAAAGGAATTGAAGTAGTGAAGGAGAGATGCACGACCCTGGTTTTAGGGTTTCGGGACCAATTAGGGGCCCGAGCCAATTTTAGCCAACACAGTAATTGTATTTGGGTTTTGAAAGATATCACTTCCACATTTCGTCCAGATCCGTCAAACGGTGTAGAATTGTATAAACAATCAACAAATATGCACACATACAAGAATGTACTTACATACGTTTTATTTTAAATTTTTCTTGGATTCCATGTCAGTTTACAAATTTTAACAGAATCCGTATCACCGCGATCGTCTAAGTAACTAGCTATATATTTAACTCATAGAATTTACTTTCAAAGACTTCAAATATTAGCTGGTGCATTATTGTGCTACTTCTGTCTGTCAAACGAAAGTTTCATGTCTACAAATGAGCGTTTTTGATTAAACCACGGATATTAAGTTCTAAACCCGCGTAAACTGCTAGTAGTATGCAGTTCGATCATAGACTCGATTGTCCTTCACCTTAGTTTAAACTGTTAATCGATCGTGGTGGCATATATGCCCTCTTTTCTTAACCCGTTCGGTAACAAATCAATCTGTGAGCCGAGTTGTTGCGATCGTGCAATATTCTGATGTGCGCTGTAATTGTGTCTAGTGTAGTTTTTTGTAACCAGTGAACAACGTGCAGCGTGTTCAAAGACGTTATCATCAGCCAATCATAAAGTAGAGGTGTGGCTACTTTGACAAATCAGATTACCCGCCGGGAAGACCCTCAAAGGGTTGAGTACTGAACCCCGGATGAGTACACGACATTCCATAAATATTCTTCATACGTAACACATCCACGATCTTGGACAACGAAAGTAATCCCAGCCAATTAATCGTTACTCTCAGTGGAACACAAGGAAGTGGTTGATGCATAGCCCATGGGAGAACTCTAATTCCAGCCAACCCGCAAACAGGAGAGTGGCGAACTGTTTGCAAACACTAATGCTAATATTAACCAGTTTTCGTGCTAGTATGGCATATTTTATTTATTCTCTGCAGTAATGAACTAACAACTTCATGTAAAAGTTCATGTTGGTAAATGTTATTGTAAATACATTTTCGGTCATTAATTAAAGAGCTCCAAACTCATGCAAGTTTTAGTGTTCATAATTTAAGGTAGTAATTAACCTATGACGCCTAAGTATAACTAGAATTTTCAAACCTTAAAAAAAAATTGAAAGCGTACCCCTACTAATAAAAAAATCTTTCATTAAAAGTGTGCAACTATAATAGACATTTAGTAATCATTTTTAAGCTCGATACAAATTGAATCATAATATTACAAATATTACATTATATTTGGCATAAGTAGTATTTGCATTAAATCCGAAGATTAACACATGAACATGATTGGAGAACTACCAAAAGTTTCATGTTTGAAAGAAGTTCTGTAAAACCTCTTTATGGTGTTGTTCGTGTAGTCTGACAAAAGGGAAATACTTTTTTTCCCCCCTCGTGTTCCACTCGCTGTTAAATCTGATCTCGTAAAGATATCTCGGCGTCTTCTCTGTTCTCCCGGCTTCTGAAGCATCTTAGCACTTGGCACTTAGCACATCCGTTCCCATATCCTTGTCACATGTAAGACACGGAGGAGTCGTCTCGTGCCCAGACATTCTCTACACCAAAGTACACACCCCAACATCAGACACCACATCTTCAATACATACTGTATTAGATATGAAATTCTTCTTCTATCTTTAATATACATTTTCTTATTAAAGAATGACAGCGCTGGAACAAAGAAGAATGCCATTGGTTACAGTCGTGTAAAACAGAAGAGTAGTCATAATTTTATCTTATGAAAGGCCACTCTACAGAAAATTCTAACATAAACTGAATTATTAAATATTATAAAATACAATAAGAACGGGTTTTATAGAGAAACCTGCCCTTTAGCTACAACCAAATACCATAGATGCCATGTTTCATTACAAAGTAGCTTATAACATGGAAGGACAAAGAGCGTCGAAGCTGAAGCCGCTTGAAATACGACCCACGGGCACTCTTTCCGCGAAAATTGGGTGTCTCTAAAATCTAGACAAATTACCGTTTTAACAACTATTTGCATGCGTAGAAGACGAGAATCGGCCCACTTAATTTTTAGTTTACGTTTCTTACACGCCATCTTGTTCCTTAACCTCTTAACGTACACGCAAATTTTTCGTTTCACGTGTTGCAAAAGGAAACATTTTTTGGTGCGAAGAGTACTTACGAATTTTTTTATAACAACGGACACTTTGAAACCTATGGAAAGGGAATCAGTAGATCCACGACGTCGGAAGCATCTACTTATAAACTAGTTGATGTGTCAGCAGTAACCGATGGCATTGTTCAGGGAAAGGCGATGTCCATATTGGAACTAGTTTCTGGAGTTGTACAGTAGCGACCATGATTTCACCTTTTCTGCAACATGTCGCACTTGAACGGGTGTACTCGGGAGTCGGGATAAAACGTTAAGGGGTTAATGTAAACAACACGCAAGCAATACATCGCCGAGGTTGAGGCTACTTATCATTTATTCGCTGTTCACTTAAATAAGAGGCTGCACGCCAATGTAACATATAAGTAGTTACGTGCAGTATTTTTTTTTTTTTTCGAAGGGTGATTTTAAAAGAGAGTTTAGTTTGCCGCGAAAAAGCCTACAACTCCCGCACCTTAGCGTCCTGGAAGACGAGCAGGTCGCCTCAGACAAGCGAGGCCATTTACCATCGTCGCAGCAACAACCGCCCCCCCCTCTACACTTTGCCAAAACATCGCACCCCCACCCACCGCCCTCGTGAAACGCTACCCCCAGCGCCTAGCTCGTAAATATTTACCGAACTGATTGGAAATACCGCTCCTGCAGGACTGGTGAACCAGGGGGGAGAGAAAGGAAGAAGAGGCGGTTTTTACACGAGGGGGGAGGGGGAATGGGGTGGCTCTCCTTCTGGCACTGCACCCGCGGCATCACCGCCATTTACATCGCAAATCCCCTTCCCTGCGTCATTCGCTTATTCGCTTTCGCCTCGCGGGGTGGACGAAGGGGGGCGGTACCTCGGCTGCGCATTAGCAAGTGAAATCATATTAGGTTTCGGTCGAGTGGAAGAAAAAAAAGTGTCGCTCGCTACTTTTATTTTTGACGTGCGAGGGAAATTCGGTGGGGAAAAAGCTACGGTTGGCAAGTGGGAAAACAGTGCGAAGGAAGAAAAAACGCCCGTCACGCCTTCGATATCGTGGTGAGCTTGTCAAATCGTCACTGCTAGCACGGAATACGCAGGAGTACAGACGTTGTGTGAATGAGTGAGTGAGTGAGGAAACGGGAGATCCCCGTGAAAACCCGCTAACCAGCGGCACGATTCCCTTGTGCGAAAATCCGTGTGCGACCCGGCCGGGAGTTGAACCTGGTTCGCCTCGGTGGGAGGCGAGCAGGCTAACCGCTCAGCCACCGTGGCCCCTTACAGATGTGAAGAGGCGTGTCGTACTGGTTGCAGCACGTGCTAGATAAGTACATGAAACCCGGAATTTGCTACGCAATTAACATTTTTTCTGCTTCTCTGCTCTTGTTTATTTTGGACACCCGATTTTCGCGATAAAAAATAAAGTGATTGACAAATATTTCACGGCGCTTTCTATGGAATTCACTTTCGCGACTACGTGACTTATGATTAGCGGAAGTGATATTTCGCGAAAAGATTTCGAGACAAGATACAGTCCAAAGCTCTGTAGAGTCGTCCAGCTTCTTTGATTGGCTAACAAATGTTCTGGCCCGTGTTAACCGTTTGCGCACGAATCACGAAGGTTCATTGTCGGAGTTACTTAGTCCTGAGTGGCTTGGTCAAAGACGGACACGACACCAGCAGCCAATGGAGGTATAACAACTGCTGAGGGGTGTATATAGTATTGAAGTCTACTGTGTGCTCCGATTCTTACGCGAAAAGTCACTGGCCCTACTTATGATACTAAGTGTCTTGAGCATAGAGTACTCAGGCGAACCAGAGCGAAGCAGTCGCTTATTCCGCGAACTCCCAGCCACACTCACCAGCAAAATGGCGTCACTGACCAGCAGACCAGCAACATGCCGGAACGTCGTTCAGCCAATCAGCGCCTGGCAACTTACTTTCCAGCCAGCAGCCTAACCAATAGGAAAATGCCGCGGCACCCGGTACCCAATCAGACGCACTGCCAGTTGCCGGAGCCTCGTGCAGCTAATCAGAGAATGTGTGTGCCCACATCAAAGGAACCACAGTAGCGTGATTTCGTTTCTGTGTGCTTGCCTATTCTGTGCTCTTAGTCAATTCACTAGACCAGTATTTCCCAAAGTGTGGGTCGCGACCCGCTGGTGCTTCGCATACTACAATTTGTCGGGCCCCGAAAAAATGTAATTTCATACATAAACATATGCATGTGTTTTAAATGTTATAATTGAGAACCTACACACATGCAATGCAACTGTCAATCAGACGTAAAATACTACGCAGAGTACGCAGTGAATGCANCGAGTCCCTGCAGGAAGTGCTGCTTTTGCCTACGCACCTGGAACTGTGCTTTGTGTATGTTTTACACGTAAACGGTGGGTACTAGGCCAGTATTTCCCGAAGTATGGGTCGCGACCCACTGGAGGGGTCGCAGACTAAAATTTGGTGGGCCCCGAAAAATGTAATTTCATACATAGTTATATGCATGAGTTATAAATGTTATAATTTAGAACCTACACACATGCAATGCAACTGTCAATCAGGCGTAAAATACTACGCATAGTACTCAGTGAATGCATCCTTCGCATTGAAAAATCTGATTTCTTACAACCAAAATGATTTTTAAAATAAATTAGTAATTTAACGCATTGTATAATGCTGTTAGATTATGTATATTTTTCATTAAAATTGTTTTTTAATACTTCAACGTTACAAACTATTTTCTTAATCCTACTACCCTTCACTTCCTTACGCTACGTAAGAAATACAATGTGAACATGATGGAACAGTGAAACAGTACGTTTCTCGCATATGGCATTAAAGTGGGGTCCTGAACTTTGGCATTTTTTTTTTTAATAGGTGGCGGTTCATAGAACTTTGGGAATCACTGCACCAGACACATTTCGAATCCACCTTTGAAAACGTTTTGACCACTACCACGCGCAGTTTCTCTTAGACGAAACAGACTCCACAAGCGACGCAGAAAGCGGCAGTCATCACTAGGACCACCAGGTTTTCGGTTAAACAGTAACGCAATGGCCAGACTCCCATGTCCTATAGCTAGGGCCAGTGACTTTTCGCGTAAAAATCGGAGCACACAGTAGACTTCAATACTATATACACGCCTCAGCTGTTGTTATACCTCCATTGGCTGCTGGTGCCGTGTCCGTCTTCGACCAAGCCACTCAGGACTAAGTAACTCCGACACTGAACCTTCGTGATTCGTGCGCAAACGGTTAACACGGGCCAGAACATTTTATAGCCAATCAAAGAAGCTGGACGACCGTACAGTGCTTTGGACTGTATCTTGTCTCGAAATCTTTTCGCAAAATATCACTGCCCCTACCTATGGCATATGTGCAGTATAACTTTGGTTATCGACCACGTGTCTTTGTCGGCTGACAGCTCTTTACACGACTGGGCCAATCAGAACTAGTAGAGACCTGAAAAATTCGCGGATTCAATTCGGGACAAGATAGAATTCGAAAGACGTGTGTTTATAAAACTTCAGCCAATGGTCCACATGGTGTTTGACACCTCCTGGAGAAGGCTGGCCCAATCGTTACCTTCCACTGTGACAGCAGACAAACCAATGTGCAGTTGATATCGGCATATTTGTACATAGGACTGGAGAGTCTAGCCTGCAGGTCATTGAACTCGCGAATTTTTCTGGTCTCTACGATATTCATTTTCTATTGACAATGAAACAGTTTTTCCTAATTATCTGCCTGTAGTGTTGTAAAAGTTTTTATTTTTTTTTATTTTTTGTTTTACTGAGTTATGCGTGTTTGCAATTTTTATTTAGTCTCATTGTTGCCAATGGACAGTCCAATAATACCATCATAATAACATGAACTGACCATTGCCATTAAATTTCAAAGATGAAATTCTTTTCTTTTTCTAGCCGATGCAATTATGCTGCAAACAATTTTATAGTGTTCCTTGAGAACGGTCGTGTGCGGTTATTTAAGTCAGGGTAATGTTGAATTTTAGAAGAAAGAGAATAACAGCAACATGGGGACAAAGAAGAAAATAGGCAGTGCTTTCAAAAACACTCAGTCAACCGCGAGCTAACATTAATTATAATCTCGTTCTCTTTCCAAACTTCTAAATGGCTCCATTGCGAACTTGTACGGCCTCAGGGTTTTCCACCAACTTTAGTATACAGGTAATATTATTTTCCTTCTCTGCTTTTCAATTTGCGGGTTAGTTTGCGTCCATTAATCTTCTCCTCATCTCTTTTCTTTCCCCCCCGTAATTTTTTTTCCATCTCGCTGTGAGATAGTGAGTGATGCAACACAATTTTTTTTGCCCATCTGATTCATTGAATTAATTTTTCTTACTTCTCGATTTCTTTTCATTCCTGTTTTATCTTGTCAGAGAGACTGTCGCCCTTATATATACGTCTGTTCGTTTGAAGGTCTATTTCAACAGTTCCAGCGCGGTGCCCGTATTATATTAGGACAACAATTGATTAACATTTGTTATATTGCTAACCGTTAGAGGAGCCTACACGCATGTACTTAGGGCCACGATTGAATGGGAACTTATTCGCTCTTGAAGACAAAACTCTGACTTTTATAGTTTTGCTGTTTCGCTGGACTTGAGATCAAAATCTAAGTAAAAATTTACAACTTGTCGACATTTCAGTGGAGTCGAGTGGAGTGGACGGATATGGTCGGCTCTTAATTTCGAGGTGTTGAGAGCCAATGAGAGTGAAGTATGGAGCAGCACCGGAATACAAGGGCGGGGGAAACTGGAGATCCCCGAGAAAACCCCCCGACCAGCGGCATTCCCACATGCGAAAATTCCGGGAGTGACACAGCCGGGAATCGAACCCGGTTCGCCTAAGTGAGAGGCGAGTAGTCTACCCACTACACCACCACGGCTCGTCAACATTTCAGTTTGTAGGAATAAAACTGTCCTTTTTAATAAAGTCTCAAATGAACACGGTGGACGGTAAAACCTGTTACATCTGACGCGACACATGAACTAGTGCGCAGTGAACGCGCGCCTTCAATAGTCGACGGCCATCCAGCCGAGTTCAGGAAGTGTGTGTAGTGTAGCCAGGGCCACTAAGTTAATGTGACGTGGATATACTGAGACAAACACAACTGATATTGCTGCAGTGGAACAGGGGCCACGGTGGCTGAGCGGTTAGACTGCTTGCCTCACACCAAAACGAACCGGGTTCAATACCCGGCCGGTTCACTCCGGATTTTTGCAAAAGGGAATCGTGCCGGACGATGCCGCTGCTCGGCGGGTTTTCTCGGGGTCTCCCGTTTCCTCAGCTCCTTCATTCCGGCGTTGCTCCGGTACTTCACGTCCATAGGCTCTCAAGACCTCGCAGTTAACATCCGTCCAAATCTCTTAACTCACTCACAGGCTCTACCGTATAAATATTCAATTTTTTTATAAATTACAAAAAAATTATATATTTTTTAAACTTTCTTTTAAATTATCTAAATAGTTCTACTAGTACTCTATGTCGAATTGTTAGTATTAAACTCCACTTAGATGTAAAGTAAGCCGGGAACAGTTTTACTTTGGTGTCAAATTCTCCCAATACGACAGGTGAATAGATACAGACAGGTTCATTCCACGACACAATTGAGTACCACATTAGACGGCATGCAAGCGCGTGTTAGTTCCATGTGTGACATTGGACCTCCGCTCGTCCATCACGCCCTCTAATACTCACCACCAGTAGTCAACATCCAGCAGGACTCTGGTAGCTGCATTCCATGTGGCCGAGTCAAACAGGAGGATGAGGTCTGTCTGTAGTGAGTCAATTCCAGGTGACATCATTTAACATAGCAAACTACTATACAATTTATGTACAGTTAGTGTATAGTTATCGGTTAGTGCATTCATTTCACAAACTGTACTACCAACACGTCTAAGTGGGTTACTATTTGTTCAAGGGACGCAATGCATGACAGAAATAGTAACTACGCAGCCACTTTCAAAATAACTAACTTAGACGTTCTAAATTACTTAGTGCTGTCTGTCTTAGTAGTACAGGCACGTCACATTTATTTTTGATAATTTGAGAGTTTCTGAAAAACCAAATTAAAAAATGTTATAATCCAAGTGAGCAATCATACAAAAATGCTGTCAGAAAACAGCTGCGAATAAAATAACTCTTAATGCTCCCCTAGAGACTGCTAGCATGACCATTTTGGTGAAGCAAGTGTAATTGTTCGATAGAAATGGCATACTATCCTGAATGTTTNAGAGACTGCTAGCATGACCATTTTGGTGAAGCAAGTGTAATTGTTCGATAGAAATGGCATACTATCCTGAATGTTAACATGAACACTATTTACAAAAAAAATATTTCTGATTTATTAAAATTATATAAATTTATGGTGACCATATTATCACTGCTAGTATGCCGGATTTGACTGTATTCGATTGAGTAGTTTCGAGATAATTTTCNAGAGACTGCTAGCATGACCATTTTGGTGAAGCAAGTGTAATTGTTCGATAGAAATGGCATACTATCCTGAATGTTTACATGAACACTATTTACAAAAAAAATATTTCTGATTTATTAAAATTATATAAGTTTATGGTGACCATATTATCACTGCTAGTATGCCGGATTTGACTGTATTCGATTGAGTAGTTTCGAGATAATTTTCAGGAGCTTTAATTAATTTTCTTTCAAAAGACCAACAAAAGAGGCTATAAATTAAGTTCACAATATGCACTGTCATTGTATCATCTTTAGTTGAAACTGCTAAAATAGTTCCGTAAATTTGGCGCTATAACTCAAAATAGACGACCACACTTCGTGCAATTAAAGGACTTTGAACGAGGTCGTATTGTGGTCCNTCTTTCAAAAGACCAACAAAAGAGGCTATAAATTAAGTCTAAGGGAGGCTGGATGGACCTTCCGAAAAATCGCCCAACGCGTAGGACGCTAAGTGTCTGCTGAGCATTATTGGTGGTGCCGGTGGTGCAACGATGGTGCACATGCTCCTCAACCTGGCTCCGGACGGCAGCGGCATATGGACTCCCTCCTGGACCGTAGTATCAGACGAGCAAGTGCGTTGAGACGGTTGTGACATTTTTTGTGGGTACGGTTGTGACATAAGAAATATGTGTTTTATTGTTTTAGATGCCCAGACAACGCTCGCGGAAGACCGAAAGGGGGAGGCAAGACATTACTCAATACGAAAATGCATATATTGAAACAAAACGAGGCGTATCTCTGCGACAAGCAGCATAAATATTTCAAATTAATCGAATGTCCTTGTTCAGATGTTGATACAAAGATGTTTATTTTTTTGTTGAAGGAACACATTGTCGTGTTTTTATTTCAAAGATTTTGAGGTTCCGTTTATTAATGTTTTATTTTTAATCTTAAAGAGTTCCTGTACAGCTAGTTTCTATCTAGATAGATAATTTTGATATTTATGATGTTAATTAACATTTATTTTATATTTTGATTATGCATTGTTATGCTAGTTTCTAGATAAAACCAAAATTTTAGACTCATTGTAATGTGAAGACTGGTTTTAATAATTACCTATTATGTATACGAATGCTTTAGTGCCTTATTTCAGAGTATTATTAAACCTGTCACTTTCAACCCCAAGCACTGTCACAACGGCCCCTGGGGTGTGGTCGGTTGTGACAATTTTCCTTTTTTTTTAACTTGCTCCTGTGTGCAAACCATTATGTCTAGGGATAAAGTTGTAATTAATTATATATAGGATTATGTAGAAATTATACGAAAAAGCACTTTTCGTTTAGCTAACTGATATACATACAAAACTATGGCCGATTCCTTCCCCGTCTCTACTTCTATGAACAACATGGTCCGTCTCCAACGACCGCGCCGTCGACAAGACGTTGAGTCCTGCCGACCTACTTGGCCACGTCGTGTGGAACACGATCTCGCAAACGGAACTCTACGACAATCTCAGCGTGCACGGGTAGAGAGGTTACAGAGCCTCGTCTGTGGCTGTGGTGCAGTGAGGCCTGGGGACTGGATAATGGGCTCCATTGGCGTGGCAATCAGTGGTCGCCTTTGGCAGCTCAAGCACACTGCAGTGCCCCCAGTAGAACACTTGTCGCTTGATGTGCAGGGAACTGTGGAGAAGTTGGGCGGACAGACAACCCACCCCACTACATCACAGAATACCTCAAGTCCCTGGGGCCGCGGTGGTGCAGTGGCTATAACACCACCGAGGCCAACTGGGCTCGATTCCCGACTGGGTCTCTCCGGGATATACGCAAGTGGGAATCGTGCCGAGCGATGCCACTGGTCGGCGGGTTCTCCCGTTTCCCCCGCCCTTGCATTCCGCCGCTGCTCCGTACTCACCTCGCTTCACCCTCATCGGCTCTCAAGACCCCGCTGTTAAGAGCCACGCAAACCTCTTCATTATATAAAGTTCTGTACACGCTATGCAGTACTACATAATTAAGCTTATGTGCCACAGTTTGTGGTTACCAAAATACGATCTTTTTGGATTTTGATTCACCATGACCGCAAGTCACACAGTATCATCACAACTTTGAATTGTATTGCACGTATAAAAACAAGAGGGATGCGTGTATGACTTAGTTTTCTAAATACGACAAGGCGAAAAAGGCTTTATGCGTAAAATGGGAAAATGCTATAGCAGCTATTGGGCGAAATCTTAGACTGGTCAGATGAAATAGTTGAGATCAATCAAGCTCTAATAGTTGTTGGAAACAAACTATTAGTATCTGACTATGAAAATGCAGAAATGTAAACTCGGAATAACGACATAATATTAATGGGCTGTACTTTTTCCACTTCTTCAAAATGGTTCGTACATCTGTACACAGTGAACACTGACATCGGCAGCACTAATGGAGAGAGCTTAGTGTATTCTGCTTTGTCCGCCTTGCTGTCTTACAAGTCGAAATGTACACACTGACTCCTTATGCTTGATCGCATTTAGTAAGTGTTAAAGACATGTAGCTTATCAGCGTGATAAATACTATATCCTCAGAAAATCTTGGTCTATTTATCTAACCCTTGTGCAGTGGTGGTTGACCAATCACTTATACTTAGGACACCCGAATATCGCTAAAATATTTCCACGCACCGTAGATTTCAGTACTCTACTGGAACACCAGCAGTTTTACTTTGCTGATTGGTCGCGTGTCTTTGTGGGAAGACATTTTCTTACTTGACTAACCAATCAGAAGTAGGGAACGCCGAGACTGTACATCTGCAATTCAAGGGCATATATATATATATATATATATATATATATTATACTCATACATTATACTCATCCTGTATGTTTAGATGTGATGGCAGGACAGACACAACTCTGAAACTG
Organism: Clitarchus hookeri; assembly: GCA_002778355.1. NCBI lineage: Eukaryota > Metazoa > Arthropoda > Insecta > Phasmatodea > Phasmatidae > Clitarchus > Clitarchus hookeri. The sequence continues at coordinate 115,253 of NQII01000715.1, forward strand.
GCAGAAGTGGCGACTGGTGGCATGACACGGCATGTTGCTTGTGGCTGAACGAAGTGTTAATTTTTCTTTCTGCATTGCGAAAAATAATTAACATTACCACATCAAGTTCGTACATATTGTGTTTTTTTTTAAATCTGCCTAGGCAAGTTAAGATGTTGTGATAAATCTGTATTTCCACTGCCGGGATGAATGTACTGTAACATGCGTCGTGACCACTGTATGTAAAAGGGTATTGTTGCATCTCCTATGCTGGGCCACTGATTGCAAATATTGCAAACACAGAAATCATCCGATCACAAATGTGGTTATGTGCTAAGGCTAGTATTTGAAAAAGTAGAAGACCAGAATGAAGATGGAATCAAGGTGGAAGAGATTTATAAACCAACGTATGCACGTGTACTAAAGAAATCACCGGGATTGGATAAAATAACAGTAAAGGTGCAAAGTGTTATAAAATACAACCGGTCTCGAAATCTTTTCGCGGAAATTGGGTGTCCCTACGTTATACCTGTGGCATCCAAATTGGACCAACAGTGATGTGAAGAGGTGTGATCAAGCAATCAACAACTATTTTATCTTCAGTTGCGTAAAAAAGGAACGCTCCAGACGTGATAAGATCCAATGAGAATGGAATGCCAGGAAAAAAAAACGGGAAAATTGATAAACTGGATGCTAATGTCGAAGCAGATTCACGAAATGTTGAATGTTTATTTCTGGTGACTTGCACAAATGTGTGAGAACTTCGGTAAATTTGAGAGCAGAGTGAAAAAATGATGTGGCTTAGTAATTGATGCAAGTTAACGTTGCCAAGAACTTAGGCAGTGTTACACTTGGCACTGTATGTTAACAAAATGTTCGTAATTTCCGTTTTGTCAACTACGAATCTGCAAATAACCTAATAGAAATAACCAATTTGTCACTATAATAATTTTGCCAAGTTTTAAAATGTCAGATAGGCAAAAAACACGAGTTGTGTAAATAAAAATTGCCTACCGCACTTAAAATAACTGTTTGGTATAGTACATTGCNATAGGCAAAAAACACGAGTTGTGTAAATAAAAATTGCCTACCGCACTTAAAATAACTGTTTGGTATAGTACATTGCTGAAATATTCATGAAATGAGTATTATTTTATTGCGTAATTATTGGTTTGTAACTTTTTGCCTTAACGTTTAATCCAGAAACAGTTGATAATTAAACAGTACTTAAAACATTGTTTCGTGTAGATACAGGGTTAATTTTTAAGAACAAGGAGGATTTAATTTTTATAATTAATATATCACAGCAGCCCAGTTGCGCTCCACACTAAACATCAGCGTTGTAAGCTGAACCGTCCTGGTGATCCAATTAAAACTTTGCAAAATTCAAATCGCAAGCTGCAAAAATAAAACCAAATTAATTGGATCAGAGCCTTAATTTTTTAAAATACAAGAAATAAAAATTAAAATATAAATAGAAATGTTGAAAATATTAGTAATATTCCGCGTGGTATTTAACCCCGCTAGCGTGGTGCTTCATAAAACATTGCGAGTTCTAAGCCGGTTTTTAGAGTGAAAGAAAGCATGCAAACTCTCTCTCTCTCTCTCTCTCTCTCTATATATATATATAATTTCCTCCTACAACCAAACCCAATCCACATATCGAAACATGTACGCATGCGACCAAGCCACAAATCCCAATGCAGCAGAACAGGTGACCGCTAATCCCACAGGCAATAATTCGAACCGCGTATTCCACAAACTCTCCTCCCACGCTACCTACACACACAGCAAATGTTCTAATAGACAACTAACATTTTCTGCCCTTGAACTCACTCTGTTGGTGTACAACAAATTTTGTATCAAACGAATGGGTTACAATAAAAATAAAATGGCGAATTTTATTTTAAGTAGGCGCTAAGTTGTTTGTCCTTTAGAATACGACTCAACTTCTATGTCGTTATTACTAAAAAACTTTTCTAATAAACGCTTCAATTGACAGTGCATTATTCTAGAAGAAAATACGTAGTTTTTTTTATGTTTCGTTGAGACCTTTAAACAGCTGAAGAAGAAAAGAACATATGTTAACTTTTTTTCGTATTTTCCTTTTTTCGTTTTTGTTCTTTTTTTAGAAAAATAATCTTTGTACCCTGTTTTACTACGTAAGTGTGGAAAGTGACATTGCTTCTTTGTTATAAGTGTACGGAGAATTTTTTTATGAAATGCACGGTTAGATTACATTTACTGTTAGAGTTTTATAACAAAAAGTATTGGATTTCTCCTTATTTGTGATTGAAATCAACGTATATATAATTTGTAAAATGTTTAACAGAAAAGGTATAGCGTTAATAAGTAAATTTTATTTTCAAAACGATTGCATTATTAGATTACATAAATATTTGAAGAAGTGATACGAAATACGATCATCATCATGAATTCTGAAAAGGCTTTCATTTCCGGTTAATCACGTTTAGAAACACTGATATCATGTCAGTTTGATATAGATATAAATAGGATTAAAATGCTGTTAGACCTCGTTTCGTCTGTATTGGAAATTTATATGATTTTACTTTAATTACACCGAAAACTATTATAGGTTATGAGAATTTCCAACCACGTGTAAAACGTTACTTATAAACGTGTTGGGACCGCGGTGTTGTAGTGGTTAGACTACTCGCCTCCCACCAAGGTGAACCGGGTTCAATTACAGGTGGGGTGGTCCCAGGATTTTCGCATGTGGGAATCGTGCCGGACCATGCCGCTGGTCGGTGGGTTTTCTCGCGGTTCTCCCGTTTCCCCCTGCCCCCTCATTCCGTCAACGCTCTCCGTACTCACCTCGCTTCACCCTCATCGGTTCTCAAAACCTTGATGTTAAGAGACGCCCAAATCACTACACTCCTTCACTATTAACGTGTTTGGCGGATAGTCAGAAGATACCCGACGGAAAATTGAACACGTCCATTTCGTTTTCAAAGATTGATAAATATAAGTGTTTAATAAATATGAAATATTTGAATAACATGCCACACGTTTTCTCGTGTTGTCGCAATTCATTCGCTGGTAGCTCGTATGTTAAACAAGCATTTTAATCTTGCTAAGATAATCACTAGTTTTTGGAAAAAATTTCAGAACTCTTTATTTGAGTTTCCGTTAGCAGAAGTAACGATATAACAGTTCCGTGTCTGCGAGAATTGCCAACGAGCTCAGGCCACGCTGTTACGTCAACAGGCACGAAATCGTTAAATGGGTTGCAGTCCATTAAAAAAAAAGGAGATGAAATTACAAGGTCCAGTTGAGATGCATGAAAAATTACCGACTATAAATATTTATTAGTCTTTCTGGATCCCGCCTGCGAAACTGAACAGTAGATTACCCACAACTGCCGTGCTGTGAAGGCGCCATCACGTAGATCGTCGTTGTACAGCCATTAAAGGATGTTCACTCATTTGGGATAAAAGACAATAAATGTATTTTATTTTAGCCTTAGACGTTAACTTCCGAATGCGGCGGAATGTACAAACTGTGTTTATTACTTAAATGGGAATATTGATTTAAAAAAGTGTTTAAAATATACAAAATGACTGAAATTAAAAGGTAACTATGGCCTCAAAAGTGCTCACTTTACCGTGGAAAGCCTATAGTAAAATATAAACTGGTCGAATGCGATAGGCTAGCGTTTAGGCGGTCGCCTACCTAGTGTGTGAAAAGTGATGTAGCGTGCGTGGAAAAATGCGTTTTTCGACGAAAATATTAAACGTTCTCCAAGTATGTTTACCTACGAAAAGGAATCGCTTTTCAGACGATGAGGGAATGGTATTTTCAGGACAACACGCGCATTGAATACATTATTTTCATATCCTCCAACATAGTTAACACTTCGAGTGCTGCCTATGGAATATTATGTCGTCTGAATTTAACTGAGTTTTATGGAGTTTGCCTTGATATTCCGACGTCCGCATTCTTCACAGACACGGCCGAAGAAATATTACTTCGCCTGCTCTTTACATAAGGTTCTGTGCAAAGTAACATTACGTCAGCAATACTCAAAGTGTAAATTACTGAGATAAAGAGGATGGATTGTACATTATTTTACATAGGAAAGAAGAACTGATTGGGACACTTCCAACTAGGCATTATATTGGCAGAGAGCCAGCCAGTAATTAAATTAGTTTAGTGTGTGGACCAATAGAATGGTTGTAAATGGGAATATAGAGAACAGCAGAACTGATGGTGATGCAGTCGTGAATATAGGAGACTCTCTTCTAGATTGTATTGATTGGCGGTTAATCTGTACCGCGCTCAAACTGTTAAAAACAGTACTCAGAACTTCATTCTCTCGTCGAGAATACATTGTGAAAAAGATAGGATGTTATTCTAGTGGTCAGAAAATGTTATCAGCTATCACGAGAAAAAGAAAGATTGAATCACTTACAGCACTCGTCAAAGATACCGAGCTTGCATACCTGTCTAAAGAGTTCCTTCTCACATATGCACAACACGAAATAAAATTCGTCTGCAAACACCTACCTGTCTATCTGCAACAGGACAAAGAGATTCACAGCTGTCTCTCATATCTAAAATGTTTTCAAGGTAGCGTGCTGATGCAAACAGATATAAAATAAAATTAGTTATAACCCTTTAACAAACTATGTATATTGCGCATGCATCGTGTGCTGTACTAAAGTTAGTCGAGAAAAAAAATACTTTTGCGAAGCCGAGTAGCACAGGGGCGATAAGATCAATACTGCTACACAAACCGATGCAAACAGATATGAAAACAAAATGTGAAGGAAAAATACTTATAAGCACTTGCCAACCAGCGCAATTACATATTTCACACAAGCATCGAGTGATGTACACTTATATTTTAAACGATGCTATGCAATGCCAGACCATCCTGGTAAGTACAACAGAATAGCAAACGTCTTCCTTACGAATTGACTGAAACGAAGCCATAGGAAAATATTTATAAGAGCTTACCATCCATCCCAATCACATATTACACACACGTGTCCCTTTACGAGAGGAGTTCAGCTGTCTAGTACAAGGCAACAATTTATTTTGTTTGAATACAACAAACTGTAAATATTAACATGTCTATTTAAAATATCGTTTCTTATAAACCTGTGTTGGCAGAAAATAATGCTTCTGTCCGCAATGATAAAAAATAAAAATAAAAATAAAAATAGTTAGAAGGACTTATAACCATCCCAAGGTAGTGATACCGTTACAGAAACGCCACCTATCAGGAGCTGGTGTAAGACACATCGGGAGCGAGCAGCAACAGCAAAAAAAAAAAAAAAAAAAAAAAAAAAAAAAAANCAAGACACCTCCAACACTGCAAGATGAACGAGTGTAAAGAAGTTGAGACATCGAATTGTCAACTTCGCAGGCTAGACAGCGATCGAGCCGATAAGGTAACATATTTCAGTTGAGCAACCATGCTGGCGTTTGCATCACACAGCCAGCAGTCATCTACTGAGGCAACCCGAGACGATAAATTCAAATTTGCATGTAGTGCGAACAGTGCATAATAGAGCTTCATGTAAAAACAGACGTCATGTCGTAGGCGAGCGCGCTGTCGGAAAGCAGACTGTTACGACTACATACATGTACTACGATTGTGTACTCTGCTACAATATGAAGACGGAATCAATGGTTGATGACTTAGCATCTCTAACACCGTCGGCATCAACAACATATATATAGGGGCAGTGACTTTTCCCGTAAAAATCGGAGCACACAGTAGACTTCAATACTATATACACACCTCAGCTGTTGTTATACCTCCATTGGCTGCTGGTGCCGTGTCCGCCTTTGACCAAGCCACTCAGGACTAAGTAACTCCGACACTGAACCTTCGTGATTCGCGCGCAAACGGTTCACATGGGCCAGAACATTTTTTAGCCAATCAAAGAAGCTGGACGACCCTACAGTGCTTTGGACTGTATCTTGTCTCGAAATCTTTTCGTGAAATATCACTGACCCTACACATATATAATATGATACACAGCCATCACAGCCATGCTCTTATTTTTTAACGAGGCGCTCTTATCCATTATGGCCATTCCGCACCCCAGCCGCCCAGTCGGCGGGGAAGAGGGATCACGCCCTCTCATCGCAGACATGACCTGTGCTCACCCAAAGTGACAAAATCCGAAGCCCAGATCTGATTCATAAGATCGCACCGAGCATGTCCTGCCACAAGGCCTGAGATCCTAGTACTCAGTTTGCCAAGCGTGTGGTCTGGCCGGAGCACTACCCACACCCCTGACGTCATCACAGGACGCTACCGGAGCAGGTGTCTGGTCACGGCATCAACAACAGCAAGGAGTCCTGAGGAGTCACCACAAGCATTAAGATATTAGTGTAACTGTAGTGGAAATACTTTTAAGACAAGTCGTAATGCACGCCGACATGAAAGTTGCCATTGCATGTTCAGCCCAGCATAAAAGACGTTCCACTGTGATTACTGCGATGATGTGTTTACCCGCAGTCATGTTCTGTATAAACATAACAAGAAGTGCAAAGGCAATGTTTGTCGTTCATCGGGAAGCATGTGCGGATAGTGTGGCAATACATTCAGTAACCGCACCAATGCCAAATATCATGAAGATAGTAACTGTTAATTTGCCATCGCCCTACAAGACCTACCCATGTGATAACTGATGTGTGGTATATGTGAATAAGAGTAAGTTGAATGCTCACAGCAGGTATTGTTCTGCCAAAATAGACACCATAAATGTTTTTGCCCGAATGAAGAATTTGTTGAGCATGTATAAAATATTATTATTATGTTTTCTTATTATGTAAAGTCCATAAATAAAGGTGAAGTGTATGTATCATTTCTGCGTTATTCACTTATCTAAACCCACGCTAATATTATGTTCACCTGTATCTTTAGGGCAAAAAAATCATTCAATATGACAATTTCAGTATACTGTTTACCAGCGAAGTTAATTTGAAGACACATTACGTGACTTGTAAATGTTGAGGTCCTTTGCTTGCCACCAAACATCATAATATAGTTAAACTAGTGGTCATGCTAGAGACTACGACACTGTGACATATTGATAATTAGATATAAAATAAATGCAAAGGAAAATAGTTATAAACTTCTACGGTCCAATGCATATTGTGCGAGCAACAAACGCTGTACATTACGTTCAACTATAAAAAAATTCCGTCACGAAACACTAATGTCAGCATACGTAAAAAGGAAAATAGTTATAATCACCTACCAACCAACATGAATTACACAAGGGACATGCGCTGTACAACAATTCACCCGACACTGAACGCCATGAGTCTGGAAACTGACATGATAGCCTTGGTTAGTACAAACAAATAGTAAACGGTTTTCCCCACACACACCCTCCGACCGAGCTATGATACAGTACAGAGGCACACAAGTACAGAGACAAGCAAATTTCGCCGCCAACCAATGCATAACATGCGAGCGTCGAGCAACGTACAACACATTAGACTAAAATAAAATACTATGATGGAGTCAAGAAGCAGGGAGAGCGGCAAGGTCGGACTTACCATCTGTTAACACTGACTGCATCGTCAACAGCAAGGGACTCTAAGATTAGCTCCTTACATCACGGCAAAACGGAAGTAGTCATTGCATGTTCGCCCGCAGTGTTAGCATGAATAGTGATAGCAAGATGCGCAAAGACAATGTTTGTTGCTCATCGGGAAGTGGGTGTAATTATTATTGTAGGAAGACATTAAATGGCAGCCTACCAGACATTTTTTAACACACATAGAAGCAGATACATTTCTTAGTAGATAGGAATTTTAAAAAAATTAATAAAAAACATTTTAGTTTTTTTTCTGTATTTATTCATATTCTTAACCAAATCATATGCATTCATACATACTATGTCATTTAGTAAAGCCTTTAGCTCTGAGTTCAGAAATATATCCACTTCTCTGCAATTGAACCAGCACCCGTAGTCTATCAGCCAGGCCATTGGTGTCTTCAGATTGTAAGATACCTCTGGGCCAGAGTACTAGGTTCGAATCTGCATTTATTCTGTCCCAACCTCAAGTAGCCGTTATCTTCAGCAACGCGTTCATGCTTTTGCTTTGCAGACACAGGCACTTCATCGTCATCAGTAGAATATGCATATTTCGCATCATCATCAGTAGACTAGGTCACACCTTCGTTCTCGATGTCCTAGATCAAATCGTGGAATCCCAAGGTTATGGTTGACCTGGTTTCTGCTGTTAACAAGTAACGTAAACGTGTTGCGTGAAGGTAGCGGAGCGGCGGTTCGATAGCTGGTATCGGTGTTATTTCCCGACTCGTAGCCGTGTTCCGGGCACAGCCGCCGTGTCTTGTTACACTGTCTTGCCGGCGCCATTGTGCGGGCGACAATGTTCGTCGCGTGACCCGTCAGCGCGCGGGTATGAATGCGCGGCATGGGAGGCGGCCACACAAAGGAGCATCGGCAGCGCGCGGGCGCGGCACACGTCGCGCTTCATCCCCTCGCCAGCCGCGGTATGTCACTGCATTGTCCCACCCTCGCCTCGCTGCGAGGCCGCCGCACCACCACTACACACTTCTATAACCTGTGCCCACTTCCCCGCCTTCCCCCCGAATGAAGTTCACATTTTTAAATTTAGCTTGGACGAATTAATGTTAAAACTACAGTTTTTTTTATATGGGTGGTTCACGGTAAACTGAACACTTTGGAAAGCTCTGCATACTATCTACTTGTATGAACCTTATGTATTTTTTCCACCACATGTACAATTAACAGTGCTATGAGCCTGATGTATTTATTCATGCGTCGGTCACGTGANTATGTATTTTTTCCACCACATGTACAATTAACAGTGCTATGAGCCTGATGTATTTATTCATGCGTCGGTCACGTGAAACTGTAAATTTATTAGAAACGTAAATGTTTTACAAATTTTCTCATTATTACACTATAAATGTAAAAAATAATCATGTCTCTACTTACAAAAGATTGCCTACGACTTTAATTCAACATTAAAATATGTAACTCGTTTCCCTCCGGTGTTGCCAACTTTACTTGGCGCATGCCAGTCAGCGTGCACTTTAAAATGTATGCAGTTACAGGAGGTGAAATTTTTCAAAAGTTGATTTCAGAAGCGCTTAATTAACCGTGAACAACTTATAACAATATTGTACTCAATGGGGTAAACTTCTCTCAGTATTAAACTGACACCTAATTAATGGGGATTGTACAATTTCGCGTTTTAAACTATCTGTAGGTTTGACTCAACTGTCCTATGAATTTTCAGCCTCAGCTTTCTGTTCATTGACTGCTGCCCAAATGAGTAGCCAGTTTTACCCCAAACCAGGGGGAACGGGATTCAGTGCTTGTTCCGTGCCATTTCTTTATTCGCTCAGAGTTCACCTGGGCATGTCTAATAAACTGTGATCCAATTGCAAACACAACAGATTTACACAAATGTTTGGTATCGAGCCTGACCTAAAATGTTTTATACTTTTTAAATATGCCATTCGGTTTTGTGTCGCCATTTTGTTTTAAGTTACATTTTATTTTGTGTCGCCATTTTGTTTCTATTCGCCATTTTGTTTCCTATGTCTGGTGGCCATTTCGTTTCTGTCGAACTGTCATATGTTTACATTAATTGTCACTATGGGTGATCGCTCCCCCCTTGGCCCCCCCGAGACCAGAGTGATTGGACGTATTCATCAAGAGAAAATTAGATTTCCCTCGATTGACGTACTTATTTCATCAGAAAGAAGCTTAAAATGTATCATTTGGAGGTAAAGTTTTAAAACAGTTGACATAGGAAGACATCGATACCCTCGCCTACCTAGTGGATATTCCATAACCCCCACACCCAGGTATCATATCACCCTCAAAGCCACTGCCTATTTATGCCACTGTTTGTACTATAGTTCATTTCATATAAGAAGGCCACATTCTGACAGTCAGTGAGTGGCACTTTATGTATTCAAAACAAACAACATGCCATTTACAAAATCCTGTATCAGCTGATGCATGAACGAACAAAAGTTAATATTACGTTGGCTATTCTGAGTGCACTGCCAACACACATTAGACCTGCCGAAAATACGCGATAAGAAAAATTCCAAGGTTAATTAATACATTTTATTTTACGTGGTCAAAAAACAGTGGGTTTTAGTGTTAAAAACTAAACTTAGTTCTAAAGTAGAAATGTATAGGTGTTCAAAATTAAAGTCACATTAAAACGATCGATATCCAAATGAAACACAATTTCAAAAACTTTTTTCAGGTCTTATACCCCCCTCTCATTCCCGGTTTTCCTTATGTGTTTGATATTAATTCCAAAAGCATACAGAAATATTGCATAATATAGTTGGATCATTTTTTTTAATAATCTGACGAAAAAAATTTCAAATTCATTTCGTTCCGAGCCAGTAATAGAACAACAGTAAACTTTACAAAGATGCTACCTCTTGAGAAAAAAATGTGGCTCAGAGCATGCGCTGAAATGTTGTGCGCGCCATCTCTGGGGTTCTTTTCGAAGCACTGCAAACCAGAAGAGAGTAGCGCTCGTTTACTTTATATAATATATTTACTAACATATACCAATAGTTTTATTTTTCACGAGCCCTGCATAGTATTTAAAGTACCATATATTTCGTGTACAGCTTTTACGAACGAACCTACACACGCCCTTCAAACCTCTCGCAGCCTGCCGCACCACCTAAGTAGTTCACTAATTGCCACACGAAGCAGCACCTCCTGGACGCGCTGACTCGTCGCATCAAACCCAGTTGATGGCGATTGGATATATAAACGAAAAGTAAACTTTGGCGTGGTGATCGTCAACTGTCAAGAATGTGGCCTTCATATGGTACACAGTATAATATAAAATCTGCTTTATTTAAATTTGGTTTGTTATATTTTTTAAATTGTTATGAGCCTACCAACAGATACGAGTCCTGAATCGTTTACTCGGCAGTTAATAACAAAAATTATGAACACAGGATAAACAATAATTATATCCAACTGTTATACAATGTGTGCAGTCATACTGCAATTAAAAAATTAAATTTCTTGAGAAATTAATTATAGTTAATAGGAAATCTCACAGATAGCACCATTGAATTTACAAGAGGGGCGAAACACCTGCCTAATGTAACAAGATTATTTTGTTTGGTAGTGAGTGTATGAAGGTTGTTTGTTGACATTACAGTGTGTCCTGGCGAACTGGACACTTTTATTCGAAATCCGAATGTTTTTTGATGCAGACAAACTAAGCCTAAAGTGCACTTTTTCAAATATATTTTCAGGTATGTAAGTAAAATTTCTATTTTACTGCTTTTCAGTTACGTAACTCGTTATTTAATTGTAAAATTACGTAAACAATAATTGTGACATTGAAAAAAATTTAAATTTTAAAATTTGTTTTTTATTTTTTTCTAACATAATTTGATTTATTCAATAGCCATAAGGATTTTGAACATATTTGATATTTAATGTATTTAAGTAACAGATAAACTAATAGAAACGAGGTGACTAGAATAGGAACCCTAAGTTTGCTTGCACTGATAAACGTTCTTTTTAGCACATCAGCATTTTTACTTATTTGAACCTTTGTTCAAGAAACAAGGTCTGAAAGAATGCCTAACTAGACGTGCTTGTTCACGTAACGGAACGCCGGGCGTGCATTCTCAGACAAAGGGAACGGGTACGAGGTGATGCGGATGAAGTGGTTATAATCCACCGGAGCGTGAAATCTTGGTTTCCTTTGTGGGCGAGACATTACACTCGTGTTGCTACATCATCTACGCCTTCTTGCTAACGCTGTGTCTTCTCTGCGGGAATGATGAGCAGCCGGTCTGAAGTGTAATTTGCGAGCACGTCTGTGTGAAGCGGAGTCGATCAACCGTGTTTTCGGATTTGCAAAGAGCAGCCTAGACGTCTCATTCCTTCACATACTCAGGCCGCAGTCATTTATTTGCTGGCTGTTGACAGTGAGAAGCTTTAATTGTTTCATTCAAGTTGGGTGTATGCGATACAGTCAGATTATCTTGTACTGTTTGCTACTGGAGAAATAGAGACAGGTTTTACCACCTGAAGGCCGGCGCACTTTCCATCCTTCCTCGCTGAAACGTTACTCGGATGAGTAAGACAATGCACTGCACTTTATTCTCTTCTCTCTCAGGGTCTCCACTTAACTTTATTGCCTTTTCCCGGTATTCTAACAGTTTTATCAGTAAAACCTGTCCTCGCCAATCAGAAGAATTCCAACTTCATATTATGAAAGCCTCTGCCCGAATACCACTTCATGAGTCCTCGGAATTTTGCTCTTCTTGCACTTATTATAATCTTCCAGTACTTTGCAGATGCAAGTGGCGAATTCATTGTATATCTTATAAAGAGTTTCATATTTCAACACATATTCTAGTTGCAAGGGGAAATTACTTCTTTTTGTGATTCTTTGTTGACGTTGTCTGATATTTTTCGTCTTCAAATAGCCCATTATCAGATGCTGCATCGTATCGTTGACACTGCAGACATCATATAACGACGATCGCACCAATCAAAGACTGCAGAGTCTTGCCTTCAAGTTCCCATGGTCTGCATAAAGCTGAATGCTGTAGCAGTTCATATTGATCCACTTCCACTTCAATCTTGCCTTGATGTCTGGCATAAGCTCATACATTGGTCTTCTTTTTCAGGGGAAGTCCATGTCTTGCCACCTCTGCAGAACTTCAACCATTACTTCCTGCTTCTCCTCCTTTGTCAGCCTTTCAGCTCGCGCTCTCTCTCTCTCTCTCTCTCTCTCTCTCTGCTATGATGCCTTCACATCTCATCAGCAGATCTGCCGGTAGTACACCAGCCAAGTCTGAGAACGACTCATTAGACACCATTCAATATGCTCTGGTTACAGCCCACAGTGCCACTCGCTGAACACTTATGACCTTTCTTTTGTGCTACACAAGATAAGATCTACTATACCATGTAAATGCTTCATATGACTTGATGGCCTCGAACACTGCTCTGTAGATAGTCCACAGTGTTTTATAAATAAAACCCCAGCATGTGTAGCCTGTTCCCTTTAATTTCTGAGGACCCCCACTGCCTTTCTTAGCACATATTCTATGTGCATAAGAAAGCTCATTTCGTCATACATGATGACTCCCAGGTACTTAAACTCGTACGAGTACTCCACCGGGCCCCCGCAGAGGCGCACAGTCAGCGGTCTCTGCAATTTCCATTTGAGAAGCATAGTTTTAGTCTTTTCTATGGAGAACTTCAATTTTACTTTCTTGAGCCATGACCACATAAATTCCATTATTTCTGCTGATTCATCTTTAAGATGTCTAACAGAATCTCCTGTGACCAGGAAAAGTTCATCTGGATATCCAAAGGCCATGCAGCCAGCGGTAGGCCGAGTTCCAAAAAGTCATCAAAGAGGACGTTCCATAGAATATGTCCAAGAAACAACATCTAGGGACATCCACTTGTCAATTACGTTATAAATTGCTCTGTTTTGGCAGCCCAGGCACTCCACTTCTCTGCAAGTAAATCAAAAATAATTCCGTACAGGTTTCCCGGGCATCTCTTCCTCTTCAATTGGTGCATAACTTCTGTTAATATCAAGGAGCACTCCAAGTACAGATTACCCTGTGGTCTCCCTTACAAACTGCATAACATCATGCAGAGAGAAATCCGTCCCTATGCATTTTCGAAAGCAGTATTGTCTTTCGTAAAGTGTACTTCGGCTTCCAGTGCTATTATTAGCTCTTTATTTATCAGCTTCTCGTAGACTTTGTCCAGCACCAGGAGCAATTTAAGAGGTCGGTAAGATCATGGATCTTCTGGATCTTTGTTTGCTCCGTTATACAAGATCCGCAGACTACCTCTCATCTCAGGGTCAGGCAACACAAAATTTCTAAGACAGTTACTATACAGCCCTAACAGTTCATTCTCGAGTCTGGATAGCTTATATTAATGATATCAGCACACAACCCATAATATGCTTGTACTTTCTTATTCTTCATTTTATACTCTATTATTGTTAATTGTTCCAGGTCAAATTCCGGTGCGTCCACTAATTCCGAGCTCTCTTCCGTTTGCTGTCTGTTACTGGCATGATCCTCCCCATCTTCAAACTGGGAGTCATCAGGCAGGAGTGCACGAAGCTGAATTTCCACAGATATTTGAAGATCTGTGCAAATTTCCCCATTACTATATATACAAGATGGATGAGTGGCCTTCTTAATCTTATCTGAGGACAATTTGTGAACAAATTCAAGTGAATCCTCATTGCCAGCCTTGGTAACAAAATCTGCCCATGACCTCGTTTTCTTATACCTAACCCTGTTGACGTAAGCTTGCTTCTTCCTTTTGTATACATGTGTAAGTAGCTATATTTCCTCTCTTCTTAGCTTATGCAGTAACTTCTTCCTCTCCACAGATTTTTTTTTCTTTCTCCGATTCCCTTTTGCACCAGGACATATTTGGTAGTCCATGACGTGTCTTGCAGAGAGTCTCTTCGCACACAGTATAAGATATTGCTAGGGCGATTGTTGTTATTCGTACATCAATCCCATCTTGTGTAATTCAACATATTTTCTGAGTTCATCCAACAGAGCCCTGTCAAAAGTTTGCTAGTCTGATGTTATTTATGTACACCAAAATTCTTTCTCAGTGTTATTCAAGGGTTCACTTCTCTTCCTTCCATTATATACTTCATTCACAATAAGTCTATGATCACTTGCACTTTCTTCCAACACTTTGCAGTTTCTGACATATTAATTGGCCTTCCCAATCAATACAGTATTGTCAATATAAGTTTCATTGTCATGCGCCTGTGAGACAAATGAGGGCGATTATCCTTCCACATTTTCCGCAACCCTGTCATCGTCAATATGAAACGGCTAATCATCTTGCCAGCTTCATCTGTGTCCGGAGAACACCACAACTCGGACATTGCATTCACAAATAGGAACAGAAAAATTTCGCGAGATATTTAGTTTAGACTCCGCTATTCGTTCAGTGGCGGCCGATTTAGTGAGTAGCCAATTTTATCCTTGACAAGGTTACATGGAATCTATTGCTGGTTTTCATGCACGTTTGCTTTTGAATCAAAACCATCCAAAGTAAATATGATAAACTATGAGCCTATTGCAAATGTTGTCTTAAACATACGGGCATTTTAAGTCTACCTTGTCCTCTTAAATAAATTCGCGAAATTCTCCTGTCTTCATGGACAGAGTCGTCCAGGGACTGCCAAAGCAATTCTGGTAAAATTATAAAGCGAGCCCTTAAGGGACCCATAGGTTGTCATATGCTACTTATTGGAAGATATTTTATCTATTGTGATTACAAATACTGTGAAGTATTTCAAGGAAAACCTTTTTTCATGACAGAAATTAAAATCGACATTTTGTTGGCAGTTCGTGAATTTGTTTATTAAAACATAAATTTGGTAGTTCAAAATTTTTAAATTTATCAAAAATCCCTTTAAGTAGCCTTTTGTTCCCGGTATTTTTTCTTCTGTAAAACAATGTTTTAAACTATAGCGACAGTGTTGTATCTTTCTTGAACAGATTGCTGTATTAAAATCCTATAGTCACCCCTCAAAATTCTGAGGAAAGAGAACGCACGCGAAGGTTTGTTTATGCCGTTCTCCATCGCCGTTTCAATGCTACCTTATGGACAGGTGTGACTTTGAGGTGTTTACTATTGTTTACTAGGAATTCAATTTAAGTGTATGTTCTTGTAGGCTAACCTACCACCGAGAGAATTTGCGAAATTGAACGGATCTCTTCTGATTGGTCTCGTTCAGCGGATCCAACCTTAGGCGTGCGAAACGCTGAAAACCCGAGCACAGAATACTAAAGAATACAGAAATCAAACAGCCGCTTGTACTGCGAACTCGGACCCCAAATGCCAGTCCCGTTGCTTGATAGCCACACCTCGTACGTACAGATAATACAGCGGCTAGCGCACACAAGGGGAGTAGTCCTTCCGCGGTTACTTCCAACTTTTATGAAGCCCTGCTTAGGATCTACTTCCAGGCTATCCCTCCGCCTCGTGCGGACAAAGCTTAAGCAAGTCCTGAAAACTACACCAGAGAGACAGCGCACAGCGTTCGTGCGCACTCACTTTGATAATATTCTGCATAAGAACTATTTCCTACTCCTACGTCCACTCTATTTCTATTCTTATTCATTACAAATGAAATAATATATAATATAGATAAAATATAAGTTAAACATAAATTTAATAAAAATAAGGTTCTTTTATGTCAACAGAAGTGATACATGGAATACTTAGAAAACAACCAGACACGTCGTACATAGGTTGATTTTTTAAAAAGGTTTGTTTAAAAAGTGCGAAGAAACGGCAAATACTATGTATATATATATATATATATATATATATATAATTATTACTAAAATGTATTTCTTCGTCTACCACTTACGTGGATGCAGTTTCAGTTTTCGTTAATACTTGCTAGGGTCTCCAAAAAAAATTCACAGCACTTTGCCACTAACTATATTAATAGTGTTATTTTTTAACTCGAGAAGCGAGCAACGTAGATTTTTATTTATTGTTACATGTATGATAGGATATCTGATACGAGAACGATCAAGTTGACACTCCATTGGCTGATAGGCAGCCAATAACAAATTTATTTTAGTTCAATTAGTGTGAAATGTGATGCGAACCAATATTACGGTGGTAAGTGGGAAAGGAGAGATGTAGTTCCTATAACAGTGGATTTAAGTGACACTATTCTATCACGTCTCGGATGCCCTCAAGAAAAATAATTTGTACTTGCTCGGTAAAGTACATACTCGGTCATGTTATTCAGGATTCCTAATGTGCGCGTCATTCCTGACACAGTTTCGTGCAGCGTCGAGTTGACAGAGCACGAGTACCCCCACCACGTCTGCGCGCCCACGTTAGTTCGGAAACGTTGGCAGCATTGTGCAGCACGCAGCACTCGCGTATCTGCAGCGCCTTCATTCACGGCAGAGACTCGCGGACAGATAGCGCGTCGATCACCGTCTTCTCGCACACACAGGCTGGAGATGAAGTAGCCCGTCCGACTTTCCCTCTTCTGCGCATGTACCCAACATTTACCTACCCCACATCCGTACAGCTATCCGTCTCACATTGTCAACAATGATAAACCTGCTTGTTTATATCTTAATTTTCAAAAGACAACCACTTTTATAACGATGAGATTCTTTTAGCTTATTTAATTTAATCAAACTGCGTTACAAATTTGTTTAAATGTGCAACCATCTCAAAGCACTTGCTAACATAAACAGTGTTCTAACCTCAAATTCTATCTACACCGTTTGCGATAGTCGTAGTAGCAAAATAAACAGTTCGAAGTTGGGGCAAGGAGACAGATTTTGCGCAACTAGTGTACTCACTCTACCCTGAATTCACTCTACGGCCGATCACATGCTAACTTTTTCTCAGGTTGACAACTAAAACTTTTCGCCACCAGGTAGCGCTGATGTTGCATATGAATTGAATTTTTCCAGTTCTGCATGTAAACAAATGAGGTAATTGCAATTTTAATAAAAAAAAAGTCTAAATATTAAAAAAAAAAAATTATTGCTGTTTGTATTGCGTTTAGTACCTTCGTAAATAATCGCTTTTGTTCTTCGTACCAGCGGCCACGGTGGCTGAGCGGTTAACCTGCTTCCCCCCCCCCNGATAAAATCGTGCCTTACGATGCCGCTGGTCGGCAGGTTTTCTCGGGATCTCCCGTTTCCCAAGCCCTTTCGCATTCCGGCGCTGCTCCACACTCACCTCAATCACCCTCATCGCCTCTCAAGACCTCGCTGTTAAGAGCCGCCCAATACCGGTTCGCCTAGGTGGGAGGCGAGCAGTCTAACCACTACACCCCCTGCTCCTCCTTGCTTTCTTATTCTTAAGTACTCCGTAGTCAAGGTTAGGGACGTTTTTTCTGAACAGTGCACGTTAAATGTTCCGTTGGTATCGTGCCACGAACGCAGACATATTTTCACTTGCTTAGGTCCATACTGAACTTAAAAATTAGTCATTTCGTAACTCCGGATGAAACAAAAAAAAAATTAATTACCCGCTAGTGAAGCACGGTGTGATATAGGAGCCGATAAACCCGTGGGACTTAGTGCGGGAGGCAGCGGCGTGTGACTGGGGATAATCCTGTGCGCGCGGGCGAGCAGGGGACTGCGAAACTCTTGGCGCGGCAGCGGGAGCGGAAATTACTGCAACTCGGGGAGATGTTATCAGCGAGAGGCGAGACTCACCCCACCTGCAGCTGTAATATCCGGGGGACACCGCAAGCTGCTGCCCTTATCTCCAACACACGCGCTCCTATGTGTTCCTGCGACTCAACTTATTCCGCCAACACAGCATAACCTCTTGGCTGTTGATAACTCCGGCCATCTGGAAACAGCATGCCGATAGAGACCTGGAAAATTCGTAAATTCGTTTCGGGACGAGACAGAAATCGAATCACGCGTGTTTATATAAAACTTCAGCCATTGGTCCACATGGTGTTCGACACCTCCTGGAGAAGGCTGGCCCAATCGTCGTCGCCTTCTAGTGTGATAGCAGACAAACCAATGTGCAGTTGATATCGGCATGTTTATACATAAGACTGGTGAGTCTAGCCTGCAGGTCGTTGAACTCGCGAATTTTTCTGGTCTCTTAGCATGCGTCGTGCACGCTTTACTGCAAACTAAGAGCGAGACGCACTATAGATCCACCACGCATTCTGCGAGAAAACACAAGCGTGTGTTTGATGGAGGCACGAGCATGTTTCGATTCCTATTGCTAGGGCCAGTGACTTTTCGCGTGAAAACCGGAGCACACAGTAGACTTCAATACTATATGCACACCTCAGCTGTTGTTATACCTCCATTGGCTGCTGGTGCCGTGTCCGTCTTTGACCACGCCACTCAGGACTAAGTAACTCCGACACTGAACCTTCGTGATTCGTCAGAACATATTTTTTAGGCAATCAAAGAAGTTGGACGACCCTACAGTGCTTTGGACTGTATCTTGTCTCGAAATATTTTCGCGAAATATCGCTGCCCCTACCTATAGCTGAATTTTCTATATCTTCGTACAAAACCAATAACTGTTGTTTCTGTAAGTACGTACGCCCGGCAAGTGAGCAACTTTGTGCATTTGCCAACTATAGAGCTTTCGTGCACTACACTAGGAATTCGCATAGCGATAGTGTGACGTCACAAGTGGAGCCAAGCACGGACTTGGAAATAAGTCGGCTACAGCATACAGCCACTCCCGAAATGTCGGTACTTACTTGTTAACATGCATGATCAGCTGTTCTCCCGGATCGAAATCAAAGCTGATGGCCAGCGCAGTTCCGCTGGTATCCTCTTCATGCCAACCCTGGGAGCTGCAACGTAGCTCTTACGGCGGGGAAAAACTCCCACTCCATT
>NQII01000715.1:140438-191503 GCA_002778355.1 Clitarchus hookeri
ATATATATATATATATATATACACCTGCGAATCACGGATGGTCAGGGTCGGTGAAACTTAATTCTAACTGGCTCACTCATGCAACAGACTATCTTCACTCAAAGACACAAATTTCAGGTGCAAATTTTAGCTTAATATTTTCAGCACTTAAATTTTGTATCGGGAAATTTAGAGCTATAATTCATATACACTCTTAAATGTTTTCTCTATAATTTCTATACACCACTCAGTTAGTCGTTGGACTGTGAGTCAACCGTATCATGCTCATTGAAATGTAACTTTGTAAACACGATGATTTTACTTTGTTGATTACCGCAGTCTTTTGTGAAATACACGAAATATTTTGCGGACTAAAGATATTTAAACAGTTTAATTTCTCACGAACATGTTTTGTGTCTTATACGCCGATTTTATTTGCACGTAGATATAATTTATTTTAGCAAAATTTTACTACAACAAATACACTTAGGCCTATGGTTTATTCTGAACATGTACATCAATATTTTTGCCTACGATCTTAGTAAAGATATAACCAAGTACTCACCTTCTCTGTCTGCATTTATGGTTGGCCTGATTTTTGACCAATTTAGTTTATACAACAACCAAGCGTTACTTTTATTTTGCCAATTTTTTGTATTTTTGCTTTTAAAAAAAATTATGAAAAATTGCATTTTTTTTTCTAAGGATGACAAAAAGCATCAACGACGTGAAAACATAACGTAAAATAATCAATTGCCAGCAACTTATTGGTCATATACCAAAATATGAAACTGGTTTCCTAATACCGGTTTTGCGCTGAAAAAGCTTTGCGACGAATAAAACCGTCATATCATAGACATAATTTTCAATATTATAATAGCATAACAGTTTTCATTTTAATGGCAAAATAAGGCAATAAATGGAAGGCACAGAATTATATGATGTTGCAAAAAACTACCACAGTTTTGTTATATTTCCCTCTACACTAGATGTTGCTCTATGTATTCGAGGTGCTATGATTGTTTGTTTCACTAAATTGATAAATTAGGATGTCAGCATTTGACGATAGTATTTAGGCCTCTTCTTCCAAGTTGACGTTTATTCCTACAGCTACTATGTTTTTATATTTATATATATATTTTTTGTCACACTGAAACTTTTTAGATCCGCAGTAAAATTTGTATGCTCACAATAAAAATTTCATTCGATAGGCAGGAAATATCATTGCTTTTAAAATTATGCCAAGTTCATAATAAATGTAAAACATGTATAGGTTATTCACGGTAAAGTGAGCACTTTTGAAAACCCCTCATTTGGAATAACAGCGAATAAATATATTTTATTGTAGCCTTAGACGTTCACTTTCAAGTCCGGGGAAAATATACACTGTGTTTATTACTTACATGGCAATATTTATTTTAAAAAGGAGTGGAAGGTTAAAAATTAACTGATAGCAAAAAGTAACTAGGGCCTCAAAAGTGCTCACTTTACCGTGAACAACCTATATCGCAAAGGTTAGTGTGAATATCTGAGCCTGACATAGTTGGCCTGTGTGCCATATACTTGGCAAAGATAGTCCACTCGACAGAGTTTACGAAGAGTGTCTCATTTGCCTGCTGCAAAAGTGGCGTCGAGATAACACCGGGAAAATTAAATTAAACTACTTAGAATGTTGGCAGTGCCATCTGCTCTTCAAGCGAACGTCATCACGTTCATTTTCACGAGTTTTTGGTGTACGGTGTGGCTACGTTAAGTGAATTAAATCCGCGAGATAAGACAAGTTCCCTTTCAGGCTGATCATTTACTCCATAACGATGTACTATGTATAAATATTAAACAGTAATTTCTACGGCCAGTATTACTGCTATGTATTGTTTGTTTGAGGTTATTGAAAAACTTGTTTGATAACTTCTTTTTAATAAATTCTTGTTTATGGCTGCCTACAATTTGGATCCCATGGATGGCGTGGCTAAAGTTCTTTGTGACAATGATACCAGATGGCACGGTATGTTTGATATTAATATTGGTCGTTGGCTAGAGTGTGCTTTAACGAAACAATAGTTACTATACAGAATGGGGCAGAATTTGGCTGACTATCCTCGTGAGGCGATTGCTTGTGTAAAATCAAGTGGGGAATTACAAAGGAAACTTTTTACCTAAACTGAACATCAAGGGAGATACAAGCCCTTGAAAATCGAGATTTTAAACTGTATTTTTGAACAATATCTGGAAGGAAGACAAATTGGATTTCAATTCTCCAAACATCGTTTTATGTTGTTGTCATCTTCAATCAAATAGCACAGTTCATTTATACCTTCCCCCGTAATAAAGAAAATAAGGTTGGCCACCCTCTTATTGCAGAATACTTTTTTACCATCAGAAATTAATGAATCTTTGATGCTGGTTTATTGAGCAGTATGACCTAATTAACAAAAACTGTCCTCTTGTTGCAACTGCTCAGGCCCACCGTTTAAAAAGCACACAAAGCTTCGGCTGCAGAGATGCAGCGCCTGGCACTTAGGCAACACTACCTGCAAACGTGCTGTGACTACTGCGCGGTCGATGCAAGAGGACGTTATCGACACTTACTGTACACACCATGTACATATACGTTATTAAACTTAAGTACTGAAGCTGCTTTTCTTGTTCCTGGTGACAGTCAGTGTGTCATTCCGGCAGGAAGTGTTGGTGTTGCGTACGCGCCTGGGACAGTATTGCTGCCGCCGCAAGTTGTGTGTGTCTCTTGCACGAAAGCAGTAGTTGCAACAAGATCATACTGCTCAATAGACCAGCATCAAACGTCGATCACTCCTAACGGTAAATAAGTTGCCTACGATAACAGGGTGACTACCCTTATTATTTTCATTATGGCAGTAGGTGTTAACGGGAGTTTGATCTTAGATTGTAGATTTAGATAACATAAAACATTGTTCAGAGTATTGTAATTTAATTTTTTTCCCGTTCAGATATTTTCCAAAAAGACTGTTTGAAATCTCTATTTTCAAGGGATCACATCTCCTGCAATATTCAGTTTACGTTAAAAATATCCTGTAAATTTTCCACTTAATTTGGCAAAGGAGATAACCTCAAGAAGTTGGTCGATAAAATTCCAGCCCACTTCACGTAATCATTTTCGGTTTCAAATTGATGGGCCACGTGGGCATATATACTAAATTACACGTACAGCCAACTAGCGGATTTGTCGCTACGAGTTCGGTTGGCGTCGGTTGGGATAACATTCAAACGTTTTTCAACTTGTAACATCACAGACCACCAACTGCGAGTTGAGACGTTTTCGGGCTAACCCCAAACACCTACACCAATTCCCAATAAGTAGGGGCAGTGATATTTTGCGAAAAGATTTCGAGACAAGATACAGTTCAAAGCACTGTAGGGTCGTCCAGCTTCTTTGATTGGCTAAAAACATTTCTAACCCGTGTTAACTATTTGCACACGAATCACGAAGGTTCAGTGTCGGAGTTACTTAGCCCTGAGTGGCTTGGTCAAAGACGGATACGGCACCAGCAGCCAATGGAGGTATAACAACAGCTGAGGTGTGTACATAGTATTGAAGTCTACTGTGTGCTCCGATTTTTACGCGAAAAGTCACTGGCCCTAACTATAATTATACGCGTTAGCGGGTGTCAGACA
The DNA here is from genome assembly GCA_002778355.1 of Clitarchus hookeri. Classification (NCBI taxonomy): domain Eukaryota; kingdom Metazoa; phylum Arthropoda; class Insecta; order Phasmatodea; family Phasmatidae; genus Clitarchus; species Clitarchus hookeri. The sequence goes on from NQII01000715.1 coordinate 144,069, forward strand.
TTCAGGCGGCGCTTAAAAGGATATCAGTTCCAGCCATTCTCGATCAATGCAATTTTCGCCACAGTCTGCATCGCATATTAAACTGACGAGGCAAAAAACTGGCATAGGCGTGCGTATGGAAATAATAGAGGTATGGAACCAATCAGAGTAAAGCGATGCGGTCGGCAGCTAGATCGGTTACTGCTGCTACAATGGCAGGTTATCAAGATTTAAGTGAGTTTGAACGTGGTGTTATAGTCGGCGCACGAGAGATAGGACATAGCATCTCCATGGTAGCGATAACATTTGGATGTTCGCGTACGACCATTTCACGAGTGTACCGTGAATATCGGGAATCCGGTAAAACATCACATCTTCGACATCGCCGCGGCTGGAGAAAGATCGTGAAAGAACGGGAAAAACGACGACTGACAAGAATCATTAAACGTGACAGACGTGCAACCCTTTCTAAAATTGGCGCAGATTGGATTTGTGGACTGAACCCTNCCTACACGATGTTAGGCAGGTGTACTAGTTTTTTTTGCTCTTCAGTGTAAGTGGAGCCACGTGTTTTTCGCGAGAAGATTTCCACAAGTACTTAATTGCAATACCCCACGGGCGCTACAGCAGCATTACTTTGCTTATTGGCGGCATGTCTCTGCAAGAAGACATTTTCCTACTTTACTGGCAAATCTGAATTAGGTTTGTCCTTACTGAACGTCTCAGATTCGCTGGAACACACTTGCGAGGCGTGCGAGTTAAGCTCCTGCAACAGCCGTAATGGTTCTCAACTAAGGTGTTTATGAGTACAAATAGTCGTGGAAGTTATGTTTTTACCCCTTAACTTATCATACTGAGTATACACTGTTAAGGTTCGGCTTAGTTCTACGTATTGCAGGAATTCTTCGTTTTCGTGTTACAATTTCAGTGTCAGCGGTTTTAATGGAAATATTTGGTTCATAGATATTTACAATTTCTAGTTGTTTAATATTTTTGTACTTATTTTTTCACTCAGTTTTATTTCCTGCTCGATAATATATTAATATATTCCCGACTTTTTAGAACAAGAAGATAACACACAATTAAAATTACGTACGAAAATATTAAACAACTCCGAAAATGGAAGGTCCACCCAAATCTCTTCACTCACTCAATGCGAAATATTTAATTTCAGGAAGTGAATTAGTCTCTATTATTTGTACGCCACAAGAACACACATGCTATTATGCAAAAAATATGTAGTGCAAAATATTTGTATGCGAAAACCAGTACTTGTTAGTAATGTCTACAAGTTTAGCGGTATTAAGTACAAATGTGAAATAACGAATTTTTGTATGACAAGGACACTTAAAAGAAAAGCGCCAACTCATTTCCGGTGGCAAATATTTTTCAATTAGACTTGAACTAACCAAAAAATTAAATTNTTAAAAGAAAAGCGCCAACTCATTTCCGGTGGCAAATATTTTTCAATTAGACTTGAACTAACCAAAAAATTAAATTTGTATTGACTTCGTTCCTTTAATTTTAACATCCAGTTGACTTGAATTCAAATTAAATCATACGGTATAAGAATATTTTATTATTTTTTTATTTTTGTTGATGGCACGGAATTTTCTTTGCCGAGTACTATTTCAATAAAACTAATGTAGGACTAATATCAACTATTGTTTTATTTTCCCACAGAAATTGATATGTATGCCAGCATTTATTCATGAGAGTACGCGTGCAGTTTCGTACTATGTTTTGTATGTGAAGTATGCGCAACTTTAATTCATGAATATAAAAGGGAAGGCAAACGTTTCTGAAAACGCAGCTACCGCAGGAAAAGCACTAGAGCAATTTCCTGATAAGCATGACTCTGCATGCATTGGCACGTCCTTCCGCTTGCTAACAGCGAAGTACGTGAGCGCTGTTAAGATGGCCGCCTGGGTAGGTCACCGAACAGTGTGCAGAGCTCCAGCAGGAAGCGTTTTATCAAAAAACTGTTCAACGTGTCAGAGTGAAGTCTTTTCGGACCAGTATGACGGACTCAAAATTCAAAGTTCCCGGTGGCGCCCTGTGAAACAAAAGAGCCGATCTAGCTTTTGTTTGCGGGAGATAACGTAAAGTAGAAAGAAGNGAGATTTGGTGAGGAAAGCTCCGGTTCCACCGGGAACTTTGCTTACGAATAGCATTTAATAAACGTTTATCGCCTGTATAAATTTTTCAGATGCTCCATTTCTCTCTAAAGGATGTTTTTGTGATAGTGAAAATGGCTTGAACGGATGTTCTCACGGTCATTTCTAGTTATGAACATTCCGGTACAAAACATTAAAAAAGGTATAGGGACGTTCATCAAACCTTTATTTGTATTACTACGTGAGAAAATGGTAGGTTTTCCGCTGAAAGTCTCATAGAGGCGCGTTATCGACGGCAAGACTGCACACCAGTTCGGTGCTTTGCGCGTAGAGGCGATGAGAGAGTTGATGCGCATTTCTAAGTCGCCCCTAGCGCTTCCACACTTTTAGGCCTCAGACGTTCAAAATTCCTTCAACCAGGCGGCCACCTTAAAGTTATTCGCGAGGTACGGGTGTTCGGCCAAAGTTTGACCTCTGACCACGTGAGTTAGATCATTGACTTATCAGAAATAAAGGGTGGAGGGGTGTTAAAGGGGCTTCAGCTCCTCCCTTGGATCTTGATTTTACACTGGATAAAATGCATGCAGTGGAGATATTTGGGCGGCTGTTAACAACGAGGTCTTCAGAGCCGATGAGGATGAAATGAGGTGAGAATGGAGCAGCGCCAGAATGCAAGAGCGGGGGGAAAGTGAGATATACGAGAAAACCGGCCAACCAGCGGAATTGTACCGCACGATCCCCACATGCGAAAATCTGGGAGCAGCAACGCCGGGAATCGAACCCGGCTCGCCTTGGTGGGAGGTGAGCGCTTTAGCCGCTGTGCTACCGTGGCCCCACTGGTAAAATGAAATTGTTCTTGAAACCAAGTAATGTTTTTAATAGTGTTCTGTTAAGAAATATAACAAGTATAAACTCGTGTTATTCTAAACAGTATTTTGGCAACGTATTTTACCAAGTAGACAACTGGCATTTATGTTTAGCATTAAAACTCACTGCTCGCTGGGAATCATGTGGTTTGATCATAATGAACAGTGTCCCGCCCTTAATTACTCCCCTTCTTAATGAGTATCTAGATTCACCACTTATTTTTAATGTATTTGATTCCACAGGTAGATGGGGCCGCGGCGGCTGAGCGGTTAGCCTGCTCGCCTCCCACCAAGGCGAACCGTGTTCAATCTCCGGCCGTTTCACTCCCGAAGTTTAGAAAGTAGGAATCGTACCGGACGATGCCGCTGGTCGGCGGGTTTTCTCGGGGACCTCGTACTTGATTTCACAAATCAATACCTTTATGGGTAATGGGATACTTTAATTTTATTAATTTGTGTGAAAGGCTTGTCAATTTGACAACACTGTAAGTTGTATAATTTGCATAGAATTAAACGTTTTTCGTTTACAACGCTTTAGTGTAATTATATGTCGGGTTATCTGTTGCTTTTTCCTGGGATCCTGGAATGAGATGAATTGCGGCACTTAATATACAAAGGGAAAAAATGTTTCGAAAAAAATATAACTTTAGAAAAATTGAAGATGCCATACGCGATAAAATAGATCTATATAAAAACATTGAGCCATTACAAATACGTGAATTATGCTGAATATTCTATAAATTTTGAAACTTGAAAAAAATGTTTAAAAAAAATTATCGAAGAAAAATTTTAGATATAATAATTTCATATATATTTTTTAATTATTTTGTATGATGTTTACTTTACTTATTCGCACATCTCTAAACCCTAATTTTAAGCAATTTCAACAACTAATTGTATCAGATAAGCAACAGAAAAGTTTGTTTAAATAAAATTACTACAATCTCCTATAAATATCATATTATAAGCTGATAGATGCCCCAACATACTTAAGGAGAAAAGTAAAGGTTAAACAAATTAAAATATGCATTTTTTCAGTGGACGATAAAGAAACTCATGGAGAAGTGTTACTAAAATCAACTGAAACTGTTAGAAAATTACTGTTTTCCTCGAAACAAAATATAAAAATTAGGAAAACGACATCTTGAGGCTACACTCACGCCCAGAGTTTAATAAAAATAATCCTTAAATCTCTTTGAAGTAGACAGAGCAACCTAGTGAAAAAAATACGACAGTCAATAAAAAGTGCGTCACTGTTAAAAATTAACACAACAAAGAAAGAGTTGTGTCCTAATATATTATGTGTGTATTTTATTATAATCAATAATATTAATCAAAACGTCAGAATCTATTCTGAAATTGAAACTACTATATGGTGGACTTTCAAATCCTGGCAAATGTAATACATATGCACATTAAAGCCAAGTCATTAACATATAACTAATAAAATAAACCAAACAAGCACAATAAAAACATCCGAACAGGAAATCATTGGTTAAAATAACTATAAATATATCATAAAAATCAATGAAATGCCTATATCTTCAATTGGAAAGTGTTAGTTTAACTAGGAAAGAGAATAATTGGTTTTAAAGTACGTCTTTATAGTATAAGCACCAAATATCCATGGGATAATATTTTTAAATGTCTAAAATATTACCATGTTTTAAGTAAATGTATTTTTATATGTCTTTAAGAAATATACAGAAATAATTCATTCTTCCTAACGCGTTCAGATACCGCATACACATGAATGATACTTATAGCGGGTTTCGCATGCAGAAAGAAGACAGTGCCTAATCCTCCTCTGATTAGTGAAAATTCTCACTTCTCGTTTATGGATGTTTAATGTTCCGAGCAAGCATTGTCAGTTTACTGTTTGCGAGAAACAAGTAAAGTGTGAGCACAGAAATATCATCCCTATGGCAACACTTCAGTTCATAACGGAAGTATGAAGCAACGTGTTGGTAAGCGTCGACGCGAAAATAAAGATTGACGTTGACGGCGGTAAAAAATGTATCTGTAGCTTCCCTTCAATGAAAATTAAATAAAGAAACAAACGTTTTAACAGGTGTTCCAAGAAATGTTTCATTTCGCAAGACAATTTAAAAACAGAAGTACTTTTAAAGCGAAGATATCAGAATTTTAAGTTTTCGGTTTGTGCTAAATGGATTTCAGAAATAGGCCATGTTTAAAAACAAACATCGTTTTCAGATAGATTGAATCTTTCAGTCATGGACATGTTATTGAACTGCTTTCTTTAAAATCCGAAAATTTTGTAGCTTGGAATAGGGATTTAATTTTAGCCGTTTCAAATTTGAGTTTCATTGTGAAATTAAATATTAAACTAAAGGCTAACCCAAAGGAATTTACATGCAGTACTTTACCCTATAATTGTTACTTCAAAAAAATATATTGAACTATAGCGAAAGGTATTATGTACTATTTTAAACCTATTTCGCCCAAGATTTAAATTTCAAATCCCATAATTCTGATAACACTTACATTAAATATTCACCCTTTTATCACTTTTAAATGTCAAAACCCAAAAATTTAAAACCTAAAAATAAAAAAAAAAGTTAGTTTTTGCAACAAAACAGCTTTTCTTTAAAATCACTGCCTGAAGGCACACACGTGTCTGAGTAAATTGGTGTAGGACAACGAGTTTACCTCATGAAGGGTACAATCATTTATCTTATGACACCAGGTGTATACTTTTGTCCAATTAGCCTATATAAATTCGGGAAGAAAATACTTATCTAAATTTCCTAAAACACAGAATTTTTAGCTATCCTTCGCAAATTCCTCAAAGCTCACGCTTTCCCTGGAACTACTTTGCCTGATCGAGGCCGAAAAGCTCGGGAGAGATAAGGGCGACACTTCCAAGCGCATCAAGTGCTCCATCGCCCTTACGTACAAGACTGAACTGGCGTGCAGTGTTCCAGTCGTGCTACGTCTACACGTGTGACCCTATCGTTTTGATGGTGGAAGGTCTGTGTCAAGGTTCAATGCATGACCCTTGAGTACTTTTGTATGTATGTGACGCGTATATTTTGAAATCGCGTATATTTTGAAATACAGCACTTTGAATAATCTGTTTTTAGCTATTTTGGAGTGCTCTTAAATGAAGTTTCCAATGCCCGTGATATCTTGAAAGCAGTCCCCAGGGACTCGTCTGAAGTGAGTGTTCTCTTGATAGGTCAACAGATTGGACGCANAAATGCATGACCCTTGAGTACTTTTGTATGTATGTGACGCGTATATTTTGAAATCGCGTATATTTTGAAATACAGCACTTTGAATAATCTGTTTTTAGCTATTTTGGAGTGCTCTTAAATGAAGTTTCCAATGTCCGTGATATCTTGAAAGCAGTCCCCAGGGACTCGTCTGAAGTGAGTGTTCTCTTGATAGGTCAACAGATTGGACGCACGTTCAATAGTTCCGTGGAGAAACTAGTATTTCAAACACTCTGTGACGCAGTTCAAGCGCCAGCTAAATCACTTCAAGCGCCAGCTAGACGGGTCTTTCAAGCTTGAGTAGTACACTGCACATTTTCGATAAATTCAGCTACAGCGAGTCGATGCTGAAGCCATTGGAAATTGCGGACGTGTTTCACTGGAAGGGAGTATATGATCAGAACACAACACAAGAATTGTCACAACGAAGTACAGATAGCTTCTAGTGTCATCCCCTAGGTTGAAATGACTTTTGCTCACTGTTGATAATTTTTAATGAATAGTGATCTGATGACACGAATATGAAACACAAAAATTATAACCAACCTGCAATGCAGTAGAGTAAAACAGTTCAAATAAATTTTATTATTTTTTATTGTAATTCTATGAATGGGAGCAAAAATTCGATTGGCTGTTCAATATGCCCTTTGTTATAAATTTATACAGGGAGCCTCTTATATTTAAAATAGGCCTGACTTTGCCTCAGTAATGTGTTTGGTTCCTAAAAAAAAAAAATCTTTAATTAGAAACTATATATTAATTATAAATATTTTTTGCAAAATTTACAGCTTTTTATGGTGAATGGGAAATCAAATAGGAATAAATAATATCTGCATTAACGCGGAATTTCAACTAGGCTTTTTTATATTCATTAACCGAACACGCATACATAACATGGAAACCAATGATTACATATCTCACTACCATCGAGAAAGATGTTGTGGGGATTTTGGAAATAAATTACAGATAACCGAAACAGGAACGGACATGATAAGACCTGCCCTCTATATGCCAATACTGGCTCACAAAAATAACTAGCATTTGAATATTGTTTATACAACATGTAGAATACAGCCCGTTCACTTCAATGAATGACCATAAAGGCGAATGTCAAGCAGTTACCACAGACACTTCAAAGCCTTGTAACCTCTCATAGCGAAGCCAGCCACATGACGACTATCGAGCTAACACGAGTGGCCAATATTGCTGGCAGTTTCTTTGGTTTGTCCACGCGGCGGATTGTATTTCAACTAAAGCTGTATCTTAAGGCGTACAAATACACCGCGCTGTTAATGTTATGCGTAGGGACACCCGAATTTAGCGAAAACATTTCTACAACTGCTAGGTTTCAATAGCCCACCGGCGTGCCAGCAGTTTTCTTTTGCTTATTGGCTGGCGTTTCCCTGTGAGAAGACATTCCCTACCTGTCTGGCCAATCAAAATTAGGTGACTTCAATACTGGTACGTACTTCACTGTACCTAGGACGTGTAACACGGAAACCATCCAATCACGAAAGTGCATAGGAGTCAAAGTGTTACGTAATTTAACTGGTCGTGAAATCTTTTCGCCAAAATCGGATGTTCCTTGTTCTGTGTTGTACAGTTTCTTGGAAATAATATATACAGAATGATTCTAAAATCATGGGACAAACTTTGAGGGGTGGTAGAGCTCAATAAAACAAACAATTATTGTATAGGAATATATGGGTGGGAACGACGCGTTGAGGCACAAACACAAAAACATAACACATTAACGGCCACCACGATCGCCATGTTTATCGGGTCTCGATTTGTTCCTATGGGGGGCATTTGAAAGCCATAATTTACTAGACTCCAGTTGATTCCATTGAAGACCTCGTCGCTCGACTATCCTGTGCGGCTGCACGCGTGCGTGAAATACCCGGCGTATTTGAATCTGTTCGCCAATCACTCCACCGACGCTACCAAGCTTGCATTACTGTCGGTGGTAGCAATTTTGAGCAATTATTATAAACATTGCTGTAAAAAGGCATTTAGCAGCGACGTTGTAAATAAACAATGTGTTGCATTTCGTGTGTTATTGTTGTGTTTGTGCCTCAACGCGTCACTTCCGCCCATATATTCCTATACAATAATTGTTTGTTTTAGTGAGCCCTACCACCCCTCAATGTTTGTCCCATGATTTTATAATCATCCTGTATACGCAAAAGTGCACGTCATTTAGTTTCGTAGCTGTGATGAAAGAGTGAGTGCTTGGTTAACCGCCATTTCAAGACAAAGCTTCGTGTGCACAAAATTCTTACTTGTGAGCAGACGTTTACCTCTCAACGTTATGAATATTAAGTGGAGAAGTAAAGTTCTTGTTTAGATCCTGACGAACATTAGGGCTCAGTTTCAGTAATTATGCAGGTTGCAAGTTGAGAGATCTGGGCGGCTCTTAACCGCGAGGTCTCGAGAGCCGATGAGGGTGAAAAGAGGTGACGATGGAGCAGCGCCGGAATGAAGAGGCTGGGGAAGCGGGAGATCCCCGAGAAAACCCACTGACCAGCGGCATTTGGCACGATTCCCAGTTGCGATAATTCAGGAGCGACCCGGCCGGGGATTGAACCCGGTTCGCCTTGGTGGGAGGTGAGCAGGCTAACCGCTCAGCCACCGCGGCCCCCACTTATTATGCAGAAATTCTTCAGAGGTGTTATTGGAAATGCTTGTTTAAAGAAAATTTAAAAATTTACAGTTTACTGGTTTTTAAATATTTTTGTATCTAATTTTCAGTGTTTGTTATTTCCTGCTTGCAAAAAAGACAGACAATTATTGATGAAATATAAATATGTTCCTGAATTTTTACAACTAGCAGATAACATCATGACAATTAAGCACAAAAATATTAAATACCTCTTAAATGTAAATTTTCTATAATCGTAAATTGTCAGAAATTACTCTGAATCAGAAATTATGAAACGGAAACGAAGAATTCCTGCGAAATATGCGAAGCCAAGCCTTAACGAAACAATGAAACTACAGCACCCAAGCTGCTACAGTCCCGTCGCACTCACAGAAGTCCTCGCCTTCCCTTCCCTAGTCCCTCCATACGAGTTTAGTTTTCAGGGACAGAGGAATTTTGGTTTTTAGTGTAGCCTGAATTACACTCAGCCATAATATTGTACCCGTGATGTCAGTAAGAATCTTTCTAATACATTCAAAGCCAAAGAGAAAATAAGTGTACTGAAACACGTACGAAAAATTAATTATTTCCGAAAAGGTTAAAATTTTAGTTACTCTTCTGCAAAAATTCAACTCCCCCCCCCCCNATATTTGTGCCAACACTCTTCAGACTACACACGTTGCATGTTGTAAAATTTTCAGTGGATAAAAAAAAATTTGTTTTCACAGTTTCCTGAAAAATAAAAATTGTATTGTTTTAGTAACATATGCAAAATAAATCATACCTTTACGATACGTTCAATGTACTGCCTCGACCATTTTAAAATACTTAGTGAAATTTGCCTCTAGAAATTTTAAGGACACCCACGGACCAAAAACCAGCAGATATTTCCATGTTCATAAGTTTAAAAAATAAAACGAAAATATTTCTTTCTGATTGCATAGAAATCTAGACGAAGTTCTCGGGACTTTTCTGAGGGAATCATTTCTTATTTATGCACGTGAATTAGTGAGGATTATTTGTGTATTACATAATTCATTAAACTGTGATTTCGTCATGAGACTTCACATATACAGTACTAAGGAACCTAATTTGTTTAATTTGCTTTAAATACATTAAGGATAAATATAACTTTTCGCATTTTGTAAATTTTTTACGAAAATAAATTTTTGTGTGTATTCTGTTTGCTGCACATTATACAATTAAAAAATGAAAATAATATCAATTTCTAAGCACACCAATGCTCCCTTTTAAAACATTATGTCGTTTATTTTACGCTTGTTTTGAAAAACAATGAAGATATGATTTTGACATGCAGTTATGCTGAGTCTACAGAATCTTTTATTTCTTTTTATGATTTAAGGGCAGCTGTAAAATACGGTGTGTAGTGCCGTTAAGAGCTGTGGTTTACCTCGCAATGAGTGAAACCACGAAACGTAAACTAGAGAACAGAACTTTAACTACTTAATATATTGAGATTATGGCAGATTTTTTGATAACATATTTGAATTATGGTAATTGCCATATGCAGGAATAGTTGTTACAGTCTAAAGTTTTCGATTTAAAAATTGGGAACTTTTTGCGAAAAATTGGAAATATAAACCACAATATCAGCCCATACGCTAACACAACAGTCTTACAATTTACAAAGTATATATACAACTCTATTAGATTGAAAGTCACTATCGTAATTTGTATCCTGAAGAGAAAATCATTTTTCACAACACATTTTAACATAAGCTTTCAAGAAAATGGAAACTAATTAAAATTAAGGATTTTTAATTTTTTTTATTATAAAATGTGGTATAGTTAAATTTTAAAAAATCTATGAACACTTTTTTTGCACATGTAAAGATTTCAAATTTTACTTTAAGTTATTATTTTAAACGTAAACAACTTTTATTCTAAAACTAGATGTTGTATCAACTATTGCTGTGCGAAACGGCTTTGTTAATCTAAATATGTAGCTAGAGACCTGAAAATATTGCGAGTTAAATGATATATATGCTAGACTCCACAGTCCTACGTACAGTAGAGCCTCGGCTGTGCGTTCATTGACTGCCGCCTTAGCAGGTTTAGGAATCTTATCCTTGAAAAGGTAGCGCTGGACTTGGTGCTGGTATTTCATGAAGTTCTGTCATTGACTCAGAGTTGTCCATGGCGAGTCTAATAACCTATGACTCCACTCGCAACAGTTACTCAAATAAAGGAGTTTTTGAAGTCTAGCTTGTCTTTGAAGCAGTTAGAGCAATTTTCTTATCCCCATATGTAGACACACTGAAATTTCGCAAATTCATTTCAGGACAAGCTAGACTTCAAACACATGCACATTTGACTTCCGTTTTAAATTCCCTCGCAAAATATAAGGCACACCAAGGGCGAATTCGAGCCAATAACTAGCCCGCAAAAATAAAAAAGAAACTGAAATCTGGGTTTCCTTATCTGGAATAAAAATGGCACAGGAGCCAATATACGTCTGACTGACTGAAGCTCGAGTGTACAAAGAGTTGTGAAATCTAGCTTGCTGCCAAGTGATCACACACACACATATATATGTAGCCCTATATATCTACAAACACATAAATATTTATAAGTATGTTTATATATGGTATTTACGATAAAGTGAGCACTTCTGAAATCCCTCTGATTTGGAATGACAATCAATAACAATATTTTATTTTAGTCTTTGACGTTAACTTTCGAGTGCGGTGAAATAAACACACTGTGTTTAACACTTACTTGGTGATATTTATTTAAAAGGTGGCTAAAGGATGACAAATGTCCTAAAGAAAAAAGTAACTATAACTAGGGCCTCAAAAGTGCTCACTTTATTGTGAAAAGCCTATACGTACGAGGTATTCAATAAAACAAACCCTATCGATATTATATATATATATATATATAGTAGTTAAAATTCACATCTTGATTTCAGATTTGTTCTCTCGGTGATCCTCACACCGAGAGACCTCCCCGCAGTACTTTAGGCTGCACTGACCTGGTGGAGAGAACTAGGCAACCGCGTTAAGGCTGCACTGACCTGGTGGCAGGTCCGGGCGAGCGACAGGAGGGTTGCAGAGCCAACAGGTGCTCTCCGCCGGGTCCGCAGACACTGGCGCGCCGAGCGGCCGGCCCGCGGGTGGAGGGGGCAGCCGGCGAGCTGTGATTGGCCGCCGCGCACGCGCCGTGCGGGCTGCGTCCCGCGCCCGGGCCACCTTCTCTCTCCCCCCCCTCTTCTACTACTAGCAGACTCGCTCACCCATTCACGCTCGGCGGCGTCGCGGGGTCCGACACCCCGGAAAGCTGCCTCCTCCTTCTACCCCCTCCCCCTATTGTTCCTACCTCGCGTGCGGCGGCTTTCACGTATGCTAATAATAATCAGCCACTGTCTGGCGCATCCCTACGCACAGCCGCAACTCGACAACGTTCAACCCCGATTTTTAATTCACGAGTACAAGTGCTGTAACCGTAATTTTTTTTTTCGATGAATGCTGTGCCTGATTCCGGCGGACAATGTACTTTTTGCTCGTCGATATAGACGGTTCATGGTAAAGTGAGCACTTTTGTAAGCCCTGCTGAAGATCTACTTTTATGCGCATTGCTTATTCTTCCGCCTTATGTAAAATTAACGTTGCCGCGGACTTTATCGCTTCTTTAACGCCTTGGCCAAGTGAACCTGTGAAATTATTAGAAAAATAAATATTTTAGACACATGCTCATTTTTACACTTCGGTACTTTGAAAACCAGAAAGCGAAACAAAAAAATTTCCAGTTATCGCAAATGGTTACCTGTCACTTTTTATTCGATGTTAAGATATGAAACTACTTTCAATTCATCGTTACCAACTTTACTGGCTGCATGTCACTCGGTGCGCCTGTTAAAATAATACGCAGGCAGGAACAGTGAATTTTTCTATCGTTGATTTAAAAAGTGCTTACTTTATCATGAACAGTCTTTATCAAAAGTAACCATTTACAAATAAGAGATGCATGAACTTAAAAAAAAAATTCTCGGAATTCTCGGAAGGAAGACGCTTAAAAGCTTAAAACACCGGCCACTGAATCGGTTTAGATACCCCGCCACCTCTTTACTAGTTTCTCCTCTCCCAATAATAAAGAGCATGGTACCCACCTATCTTTCTTCTGTAGCATTTTCTCACAATGCATGTAAAAATGTTTAATTCTTTCCTGAGGAAAGGGTTTTTACGGCGTCTGTGCCGGTTTTTCCCTTTCTCTTCTAGATGTAGTTATTTAGCTATAAGTACATTAGGGAGGCTTCTCATGGCCAAACTCGGCCATGGGAAACCCAATCCCTCTTTGCCGCGATGCACGTCTCCTTGCATGTTTTTCCTTCCCTTGTAAGAGTAAGGGGTTAGCCCTGAGACGCAATAATCCCGTTCCTACTGCTTACTAACATATAACACTTAGTTTTAGAGTAGGTTAGAAAAAAAACACCGAATCGGTCGCTGTATCCGCGATCGTGGACGTGTTGCAAATGAGTGACACTTATGACGGGCGCTGTACACATCTAGGCACAGTCGCCTGTCTTCCTCTCGTGGATAACCTGATTTGTTGAATTTTCTACGCTTCTCTGACATCAACCGTTAATGCTTATGTCATCGAGCATGTAGCACATTGTCCGCTGGTTGCAAGAGAATGGCGCCAAACACAAGTACAGTGCATACCAAAACTAAAATCATTTAAACCCAAGGACTGCGAAAATAATGTGTGACCGACAAGGGTAGCTCTTTTCTCAGTGGCGGTGAGTCGACAGCTGAAAGTTTTTCATGTGGTACGACATTACCTCTTTGTTTGCGCAGCTGACGTCACAGTATGTGTACAATGGAGCAGAGAACTATAAAGTTCACTGACTAACTTTGGATTAAGTTAGAATCCAAAAACTCGTAGGTTCACCCAACTTTTTCAACGAGTCCTTGTGTTATTTGACCCCTCCTGGAGATTCATGAGCCAATAGCAAAACTCGCAATAAACTACTGTCCCAATCGTCGTCCATCACTGTAACAGTAATAAACCAACGAGACAGTTGATATAGTACATTCGTAGTATCTTTGCAAACTTTTGAAACGAACCTTCGAAAAATCAGTCCATGTATGACATGTTACGGTTGTTTCCTAAATGTCNATCTTTGCAAACTTTTGAAACGAACCTTCGAAAAATCAGTCCATGTATGACATGTTACGGTTGTTTCCTAAATGTCGTGTATCACAAACGTTTTCTAGTTCTTTTAACATATAAGTAGGGGCAGTGATATTTCGGGAAAAGATTTCGAGACAAGATACAGGCCAAAGCACTCTAGGGTCGTCCAGCTTCTTTGATTGGCTAAAAAATGTTCTGGCTCGTGTTAACCGTTTGCGCAAGAATCAGGAAGGTTCAGTGTAGTAGTTACTTAGTCCTAAGTGTCTTGGTCAAAGACGGACACGGTACCAGCAGCCAATGGAGGTATAACAAAAGCTGAGGTATGTATATAGTATTGAAGTCTACTGTGTGCTCCGATTTTTACGCGAAAAGTCACTGGCCCTACATATAAGTATTTTATTTTCTGTTAAAATGTATTTTAACTCTTTAATGCCAATTGTTTCCAACTGTATACGTGTTGCGCAAAAACATAATATTTGACCAGCTTTGTACTCTACGAAGCTCAGTGTCCAATGATCTTCCTTGGGAGTAACTGATTTGTAAACCGCGCTACTGATCTATGTTACGACTGGCTCATATCACTAACCACTGGACACAGCGCCTACAGCTTATTGGTGATAAAGACACAAGTTCTTAACCAACTTAAGTACAACACACATCCAAATTTTCTTATTTACTACAACAAATACCAGGAATTAATGTGGAAATAAAAAGGTTGACTTATATTTTATCCATGGATTAAAATATTTCATTTGTATTTAATATAAATAAAACAGGGAGAAAATAGGTGTGTTGGTAATGCTTAGTAATAAATAGTTACTTTGCAAACTAATTTACAAACGTGGTGCGCATGAATGCAGTGCGTTGACCGTTTGGCGTAATTTTCTAGACTTTGTTAGCTTTTGTTTGTACGAAGTGGAGAACTGAAGGTAGAAGTTGGAAGTAGAAGAAAAGTTGGAAGTAACCATGAATGGACTATAAACAGGGTCTCTCTAGTTATTATCAAACTAAACTCATGTTTTTTCTGCTGTATGTGCGACCCATTTTTCAAAGACCGGTAAGTAATGATACGTGAACTTCACGAATTACCTTGACAGCAGTAAAGAATTTTCAGTTATCTACCTGCTCGGCACACAACTGTTAATTCAGTGGCTAATACCGTGTAGTATTTTTTTTTTCATTCGACTTGGTTGCACATGGTACGGTCACGATATTTCTTTCTGATTATTACTGGCTAAACAGTTGGTCAGGGCGTGGCCAAGAAAATGTGGTCCAGTCGTGAAATGAACGCACCAGTATAGTCCATTCACGGTTACTTCCATGTTTTCTGAAGCCACGCTGAAGTTCTACTTTCACGATATTTCTCCGCCTCATGCTAACAAACGAGTTTAGAAAATTACACCAAAGAGAGAGCGCAACGCATTCGTGCGCACTCAGTGTTAATAATATATTGCATAAGAACTATTTATTATTAGTAGGGACGTGCGAAATTCGCGTTATTGTTTGGTGACCTGCTAGACTTCAAAGTTCTATACCTGCTAGAACGCAGCTCGTGATCTAATTGGCTACTGGCAACTGTACGACGTCACTTACATGTGTGACCGCTTTACTGGAGATTGGTCACTCAACCGACGAGGCTTTGGAATAGGCTAAAAGCGTCCTTGCGATGTGCCACACACGTTGTAGGCCAATGGCAGGAGTCACACGACCCTACGACGTCTTGGCGTTTAGTCTGCCGCTCCAAAATAACACGAATATTACAGGTCCCTAAATATTTGGCATTGCCAACTCACCTATCTTCTTACTGTTTTTATTCATATTAATTATAAATGAAATATTATAATTTGTAGACAAAATGTAAATAAAATTCTTTGTGACAGCAGAAAACCAATGCGCAGTTCATATTGGCATATTTTTACATAGTACTGTAGAGCCTAGTCCGCAGGTCATTGAACTCACGAATTTTTCAGGTCTCTATATTCAATAGGCAGGGGCAGTGATATTTCGCGAAAAGATTTCGAGACAAGATACAGTCCAAAGTACAGTAGGATCGTCCAGCTTCTTTGAGTGGCTAAAAAATGTTCTGGCACGTGTTAAACGTTTGCACACGAATCACGAAGGTTCAGTGTCGGAGTTACTTAGTCCTGAGTGGTTTGGTCAAAGACGGAAACGGCACCAGCAGCCAATGGAGGTACAACAACAGCTGAGGTGTGTATGTAGTATTGAAGTCTACTGTGTACTCCGATTTTTACGNGTACAACAACAGCTGAGGTGTGTATGTAGTATTGAAGTCTACTGTGTACTCCGATTTTTACGCGAAAAGTCACTGGCCCTATCAATAGGTAGGGGCACTTGTTTTTCGCGAAAAGATTTCAGCACAAGTTGTGTTCCAAACGCACGTTAGTTGAGAACCACTTTCTTGATTTGAACATTTGAATTGTTACGTGTGTTATCTGCCTGCCCACGAATCACGGTCAGTGCCGGAGACACTTAATTCTTATTGGCTCGCTCATACAACAGACGGTCTTCACAAAGAGACAAGCGACCAATACAGAGACGAAGACCACATCGTCCGGAACGATTCCCACGTGCGAAAATCCCTGTTCGCCTTTAGGGGAGACGGGCGGTCTTGACACTACACCAGCGCGGCCCCAGGAAAGTTGAGCATCGGTGCTGTACAAAGTTGAGAAGTTCCCTACGTATTTGAATGCGCCGTGGTGGTGTAGTGGTCAGAATATTCGCCTCCTGCCTACGCGAACCGGGTTCGTTTCAACGCTGGGTCGCCCCGGGATTTTCGACACGTGGGAATCGTGCCGGACGATGCCACTGGTCAGCGGGTTTACCCCGGGATATCCCGTTTCTGCCACACTCGCATTCCGGCGCTGCTCCATACTCACCTTGTTTCACCCTTATCGGCTCTCAAGTCTCTCGTTGTTAAGAGCCTCCACTGCACTCAAAGGTTTGATTCGAATATTGCGAAGAAACATCAAACAGACTACTGTCAGTTATTCACCGGTTCGAAAGTACAGAGCACACCAATATATCACGGGACTGAAAACCTTGAGCTAACGGGCGCTAGAACGAATTANCCGGTTCGAAAGTACAGAGCACACCAATATATCACGGGACTGAAAACCTTGAGCTAACGGGCGCTAGAACGAATTTAAAAAATTCCCCGATTGCTGAATGTTTGCTATTGGTTCAAGAGTCTTCCAGGGAGGGCTCGAAGAGCAGATATCCAATAACGCTGGTGAAAATAACATTCCCGTTTTGATTAACCTTAGCCGAGTATCAATGTGACGATGGAATATCAATTCGCTCGTCGAGCATTACCCACGTTCCAATATCGGGTGGGGGAAAAAAACGTACGATTATAAAAAGTGCCGGCGAAACCTCAATCAATCGCAGTTTGACTGAGTTTCCGTGAAATTATNAAAAAAACGTACGATTATAAAAAGTGCCGGCGAAACCTCAATCAATCGCAGTTTGACTGAGTTTCCGTGAAATTATGTGCTGAATTTTTCGTGGTTAGAGGTACTTATCGGAAATTAATTGTATTTTCGCTTCGTTGACGGTATGCTGTGTAACCCCATCAGAGAACTGCTATTTTCAAATTGGAACCAAGACCTTGGCGCCGTGTTCAAGCTCTACATGAAGAATTAGATACTCTTCATGTGCGCTGTTTTATACTTGTAAGCGTATGTTGAGTTTAATGTGCAAGGAACGGTCCCCTGCGCAGATTAAAACTACAGACATAAAATGTATCTCTTTTGTGTCATGCACATTAACGAGCTAGCCATTAAAATTGTATGAAATGTTGAAAATTAAGGAAAAAAAGTATTTGAAAACTCGCTTCAAGCCAAAAACGAGACGAAAATTTCAGAAAATAAAAACAAAAGACTCTTCCTTAAAAACAAATTCTTTCTCGAACAAACTTAAAAGAATGCTCAAGTTAGTTAAATCAAACCACTAGTGATATTCAAGTCAACTTATAAAAAGTCACAGCAATAAGGCAACGCAAATCACAATAAGGACATCGCAATGTATTTAAAAACTTCGCCACTCTGCAAGAAAAAAAAGAAGAATAAAAAAAANCAAATCACAATAAGGACATCGCAATGTATTTAAAAACTTCGCCACTCTGCAAGAAAAAAAAGAAGAATAAAAAAAATATCGTCTCATGTAAAATAGTTTTGCCCGAAGAAAGTATTTGTGTTCATATGTGCAACCCGAACATTTTTTGAGGTTTTTCCGTTTTGTGTAGAGGTNTATTTAAAAACTTCGCCACTCTGCAAGAAAAAAAAGAAGAATAAAAAAAACATCGTCTCATGTAAAATAGTTTTGCCCGAAGAAAGTATTTGTGTTCATATGTGCAACCCGAACATTTTTTGAGGTTTTTCCGTTTTGTGTAGAGATTTAAAATATTTCTGTATATGAGAAAATTTTAGAGTTCAAGATTTTGTATTTGGGAGCAGTCCCTAGGTGTGAAGTTGTGTGGCTGGTCTAACGTTCTCATAAACGTCAAATTCTCCTATCGTGCAAGTGAAAAATGTAATATGACGTGAGTGGTATTCATCCTGGAATCCGCCTGGTTGAAGGAATGTTACAAGTCTGAGGCCTGGGAGCGTGGGAGTGCTAGGGGTGACCGAGACAGGCGCATCAACACTCTCGTCGCCTCTACGCGCAAATCAGTGAACCGGCGTGCAGTCTTGCCGTCGATAACGCGCCTATACGAGACTTTCAGCGGAGACCCTACCATTTCATGACGTAATAATAAAAATAAAGGTTCGATGCACTTCCCGGTTATTTTTTTAATATTTTGTACCGGAACGTTCATACCTAAAAATGGCCGTGAAAACACCCGTTCGAGCCATTTTCATTTTCACAAAAAAATGCTTTAGAGATAAATGGAGCTACTGAAAAACGTATACAGACGCGTAAAGTTTCTTAAATGCTATTCGTAAGCAGACTTCACTCAGGCACGTTGGAAGGGTTTTTTGATAAAACGTTTCCTGCTGGAGCTCTGCACACTTTTCGGCGGCCTACCCAGGCGGCCATCTTAAACGATCACTGTCTCTTAGTGTAAGTTTAGGCATACTTGCGATAATTAAAAACACATGATTATTTTAGTTTCAAATAACCTGGTACTTTTGTATTTAAACCAAGAGTTACTAACACTTTTAGATCTGTGAATATTGACTGACAGTCACGGCAAGCCACACGTGAGCTATGGTCCATTCGCGGTAAAGTGATTGGCCTACTCACGTAGCAGCTAGTCTTCACACAAAGACAGGCGACCAATAGCCAGAGGGAAAGCTGCAAGGGTGCGTGTAGAATATTAAAGCCCACCCTCCGTGGAAACCTTTTCTTATATTACCTATAAGTAATTTATAAAAGTTGAACAGTATTTCGTACAAATATAAAAAGTAAGGCATTTTTTTGGTGATCAGCACACTTAAATGCATCCATTTTGGAAGCTCTCATCATGAACAAGAGGTATCCTTGCATATTCCCGTAAGCGAATTACTGCGTTAAAACACACGCAGTTACGTAAAGGCCGATTTCAAGACTGGTGATTGAAGCGCGTCAGGTAGCTCAAGTTCTGAGTAATCCCGGCTGGAGGCAGGTGTTGGCCGGAGAGCCCAGTCTAATCCCCCTGGGCGCGGGTGAAAGGTCACCTGTTGCGCGTGTTGACCTGGTGATTTACTTATCTCCGCTGATTACGTTCGCTATCAGAGCGGCGTTCGTTCAGCTCCTCGCCGTCACAGCTGCTCGTGAAGTGCGAAGTTCTGCTGTGGAACACTGCTGGCTATTTCCACCTCTTTAGAAGACCTGCTTAAGAACTACTTCCAATATGCCCGCTACGTATCATTCCGCTCCATGCCAACGGAACGTGAGCAAGTCTGGAGGACAACTCCAAGATGAAGCTAACGCAAAGTGGTTGTACGCTGGACTATCAAAACTTAAAAATGTTATATATAAAGAAGTGGAGTTACAAAAACCCACCGTGACTATTCGTCCGTCCGTGGTCCGTTTGTCCGTCCGTCACGTGACCAACAACGACTCAGGTGCATAGTATAAAGATGAGGTAGACCGGTTCTTCGTCTTCTGCGCATGTACCGAAAATGTACCTACCCCACACAATACAACTGTCAAAGTCACATGATCAGCACTGATGAATGTGTTTTTATATCTTAATTTTCAAAAGACAATCGATTTTATATTAATAAAATACCTTTACCTATTTGAAATTAATGAAGCCTCATTACAAATTGGTTATAGGAAGTACATAAAACATTTCGGAGCACTTGTTTACATAAATAGTGTTCTAACCTCAAATCCTATCCACGTCGCTTATGACAGTCGTGTTGGCAGAAAAACAGTTCAATGTTGGGACACGGAGAGTGGTTTTGCGCAGCTAGTATGATCACTCTACCCCATATTCACTCTACGCTCGGGTGCCTCTGATAATTCTATCCGTCCGTCAAAAGCTAGGCAAGATTTGACTTCTGACAGAGGGACGGGTGAAATTACAGATTTTTAAACTTTCACATTTTGCCATCCTCTCGTACCCAGATCATTAGAAGGCTGTGAGTGTGTGCCATATTTTGTTTTGCTTGTGTTTGATGTTTATGTTGGTTTACATAGCTGGTGACTGCAAAGAGTTACATTTTTTTGTACACACATATACCAATTACGTTCTGGAACAAGAGTTTCCAATTTATAGAAAACAACAGACACAAATCTCAAAGGGAAATATTTGTCTTTTTTCGTTTTGAGCAATATAAAAATTAACGAAAATGTTCTTCTGATAATTTCTGTCACTCCTTGTGTCAGCGAACTAGGTTTTTGTTTTTTAACCTCCACTGATTATCGCTATTTACACGCGCGTATGTTTGTTTACACAGAAAATACCACTAATTATTTTCACTTTAAATTGAGATTCTTTTCGATACCTCAAAAGTTTCGTTTGTGTTTATTGGCAGCAATGAACTGGCGACGGACAGACGAGATCTGTTGTAAATGACTCTACTTGCAAACGGACGGACAGAAGGCGGAAAAACAGACGACGGACCAGACACGGCAGCTTATTGTAAACCCACCTTAACCCGTAACGACACAGTGTGTCATATATGGCACAACAGTTATACATGAATTTTTATTTCGTGTTATATTTTATTTTATTATTATATACAAAAAAAATTGTTTTAAGAGAAAAAAATAATATATGTAAGGCATGCGTGGTAAGGCAAATTAGTTTGCATAAATTCCTAATTTCAAACATTGTAAATATTAAGCGGCCTAGAGTCCGGCAAAAATAATAAAAGAATTCCCCAGCACCATTTTAAAATGTATTCAAACTGTAAAACCGTATGTTATTGTGGCGTGAATGCTCCCAAGAACCTCTTATTGGCCGGTCTTTGGATAGTTGATTTACGTAGGAGACAAAACTCGTCTGTTGAGTTTGTTTGTCTGACTGAGTTTGGCCCATTGCACGCCGGGTCCGAAATGTTTCTAAGAATTTATACCTGAAAACCGAAATATGAGAGTTAGGAAATTATTTTGCAAAGCACAGACTTGTCAATTTAATTACATTTTACATTAGAAATTTTTCTTTCTAGCCATTACCAATGTAGTTCATCCATGGTTACTTCTAACATTTCTGAAGCCCTGCTTAAGTAGCACTTTCTGTATACTACTCCAACTTTCACAAACAAAGCTAAACCATGTTTAGAAAATTATACAAAAAGGATAACGTGCCGCATTTATGTGCACTCACTTTAATAATATTTTGCATGCGAACTACTTCTTAATAGACATTATCACCACACCTATTTTCTCTGTTTTTATTCCAATTAACTATAAATAAAATTTTTATAATAAATAGATAAAATATAATTAAAATATTCGTTTGACAAAAAATAAGTTACTTCCCGCCTGAAGATCTATCAAATCATGTGATCTGTGACGTATTTTTGTCGTCAATTTGTAGTTTTCACGCAATCCCGTACTTGTACAAATAGATGTATGAAAATATAGTTTTGCCTCAAACACATATTTAAATGCAGTGGTAATTTTTTTTTTTAATGCAGGTGCCTTAAAATGTTGCGCTTCCGGGTTGTCCCAGTGTTAAGCGCGTTTGAAAAGAGATGAATATTCCGTTCGTACTGACCGGAACTCTACGCGGACAAAGACAACCTGTGAATCATCACGTCTAAATTAACAAAAAAGGTCGTCTTGTCGGAACACTCTCAGGTGAACCGTTCGTGAAATAATTCATGTTGTAAATTTTAAACAGAATGTGTGTTGCATACCAGGTAGGCAAACCGCAATTAAAGGTAAGGCAATTTAAAGGAGGAACTAGGATTTTTCAAGGTCGCACAGCCCCTCAGGCAACAATATTCCATTCACGGTTACTTCCAACTTTTCTGAAGCCCTGCTAAAGTTCTACTTCCAGGATATTCCTCCGCCTTATATAAGCAAAGCTTAGAAAATTACACAAGAGAGTCAACGCACCGCATTCATGCGCACTCAGTGTAATAATATTTTCCATGCGAACTATTTCTTACTAGGCATTACCAACACACTTATTTTGTCACTGCCTTTATTAATATTAGCTACAAATGAAAATATTATAATTTAAGGACACAATATTACTGAAAATTAAATTTAACCAAATTTATAGTACTTTAATGTTAACACAAGTATAAAACGAATATTATATATGACATATTTAGGAAACAACCAACCACGTCATATATGGCGTGTTTTTTCAAAGTTGTTATTCGAAACGTGTGAAGAAACCGCGAACAGACTATGTATCTTACAAGCAGTGCCTGAATGAAGTATCAGAGTTCATGAAGGATGGAGGTATTAACAAAAATAAAAGAACTGAATTCAAAAATTATACTTATTCTCAACGCCACAAACAGTCAAACATATTTTATTTACTAGTCTGAGCGTCCTATTAACTCTTATTATTAATATTGAACGCAATATTTAATTACTATCTCCATTTCAATTAAAGTCTTTTTCACAGTCTTTACTTTTACTAATGTCCCTTAAACTGCTCCCATTATTTCCACACGTTTAGTTAAAACTGTCTATTTCCATCGTCCCGAATGTCTTTGCACTCACCCATCCAGTCCACAGTTCTGCAGATCAGTCCCACTCTTCACTGCACACAAGCTCGCCGACGCACTCTCGCAGATCTCTGCAGTCGTCCCTCGCCGCTCCGGAATCGACCAATTGCCGCTTAAGGTCGCACGAGACTCCAAACTCACGGTTCTTAATTACTCTCTCCTCAGAGGCCGGTATGTGGTGTTTATACTTGACGTAGGTGCCGTCTAGAACGTTCTCGGCAATTCAATATGTCCTGGGAAAAGTAATGGTGATGACTACGACGTTTCCTGCGTGATAAATGGAGAAATATGAACTTCTCAGGGTCAGCGAGGCGCCAGCTGCGATAAGTTTATCGGCGTATGCGGCGGCGTCCTTTATGACAGGCCGCGCGTTTCTGTAACAGATACGTGGCCACCGGCCTATCGTTAGCCTGTTCATTCAAAAAAATCCTTTGACTTGCTGCCGTCGCTATCGTATAACTGCTGTCCTTTACTTCCACCCGCTCGCGCCGGATGCGGAGCAACGAGCACATAACTATATATAACGTGTTTCTAAAACATGGCGGACAAACTCCGGAGTGAATCCACGACGAAAATATAAGACAAGCTAAAACTTAAGTACCCCTTTTCTCGTCAAGTGCAATTTAATCATCGGTGTGTGGGATGCTTGTCTGAGAACGATATTTGCAGATAATTAAAATTTGATATTACAAAAGAAGAAAATTAATTTAAATATATTTAGGAAATCTAGTAGGTTCTTGGCTGTATTCTAAAATAACCTCTTAAATTGAATCAGCAGCGAAACGTATTTCCATAGGGAGTTAATAAAGTATTCAATTTCTTGTAACTTTCAACAGAGTACCGTTCATCAAACCAATGAATATTCATAGAATTTTAAACGAATGCAATCCGCCGACTTCGTCAGATCTCAGTGAAGTTCTAAAAAAACTGTGGAATGTTTTTTTATTGAAATATGTTACGAGGGAAATATGATTGCCTGGAGTGTTGACCAGAAGTTATTAACTGGAGAACTTGAAACATTTTATGCAAATTATAGTATGGCATTTTATTAAGAGTTCTTTATAGCGCTTCTTCTTTATGTAGAAGGCCCAATGAATAACGGATATCCATCAATTTGTCCTTTTTAGAAACGTATTTTGTTATTTTATTACACTAAATATAAGCGTGGCGCACTAAAACACTAAAAACCAGAAATGCATTGCTGTTCACAGCAGTTTTCAAAACTACGGGGTAAAATAAAATGCACAGAGAACTCAACTTCCAGGAAAAGTTACATAATCGTGGTGCGACATAATGGTGTCTCATTTCAACCGCGTAAGGCGGAAACACATTTGCCTGGAATATTTGATTTTCGATTCAGTAATTCTAGATGTGTCGGTTTTTTCAGTGCGGCCTGTTCCACAATTTCGCTATTATTGTTTTTTGCATTATCTCTGGTTTAGTTTACCCAATGGAACATTTTCTGTTTTTAGCACACGAGTAGTTAAATTTGCAAATTGTGCAATGACATCGGCGAACGAGCATCTATAAAAAATAAACCCACGCTGCACAGTGCGACACGAAAAGTTATATCAGGTTAAAATATAATTTCGTTTAGTTTCTGCTCATGCATGCTTTTTGTGACGTCCGTCCTATAAAGTCCGTTATGCAAGGCCGGGTTTATAAACTATGCAAAAAACGCAAGAGCTGAAAAAAACAGAAACACAAAATGTAGGAAGAACGTATTTGAAAAATAGTGTTATAACTTACGCAAAACACAAGAAAGCCAAATTTTGTCAACTCTCTCATTTTTGTTTTGCGTCTGAAGTATTCTAGGTTAGAAGTGATGGATAGCAAAATTCGTTTTACATTCATTAAGAAAGTTACAATATTTAGTTTCCGTCTTCTTCTAATTATTTCATTTTATTGCACAACGAATTTATGTAAAACATTATGCATTTTACACAAATTAACGTTTACAGTAACGTATTACAATATTTTAGCATCGCCATTTTTCTAAGCAAATTAAAAAGTGTCCCAAAAATAAGTTTTTTCTTATTTGAAATCTGTATGCCAAGTTTGAGACGTATAAACATCCGTGTTAAAAATAATCCAACTGAAACAAAAGGCAAAACGTGATCATTCAAAGCCACTTAGGGAGGAGAATTTTTTGTAGCAGTTACTTGTTTTCATTTTGCATTGTTGGTAACGTCTTACTTCGTGCGCTGTTTATAACCGACCGTGCTTTTCTTTACGTTTGCTTTTCATAGTTAACTGAGCAGTTTTCAAAATGAACTTTTGTTTCTTCTTTCTCTCCTTAACCCATTCAGACTCAGTGTACACAATATTGTGCGCGTGCAGGTAATTGCTGGCCTGTACTGTAGACTACGAAGCCAGTGAACGTTCATCTTACCTGTGGGTAAATGATTCACAAACCGAATTGCTGGTTCAGGTCGTAATTGGCTCATATTACTGCAGCCGAGCCTATATCCTACAGATCATTGGCTGTGACAACGAAACAAGTGTTGTGCCGACTAAGTACAGCACGCATCAGAACAATGTTTGTTTGCAACGCCTGAAGCCGTAGGTTAACAGAGTTAAGGCCCCCGCCTATATGGCGCTTAGACTCCGCTGCAGTGTGTTTTAAATACTCGTCTTCCCACAACACTACTAAACTTGTGTCCAGTCTGTATTTAATTATAAATAAATATTTTTCTATAATAGGTATTAATTATGTATACTTCCCTTAATTTATATATATTTTTTCCTTTAAATGAAAAAAGTAAGGGATTAAGTGTATATAAAAATTTATATTCAATTTATTTATCGTATCTTATGTTAGTATTATTAAATATGCATATATCATTATATGAATAATTTATATTACAATATTTAATCTATTAATTTTTATTTATTAATTTNCTTCCCTTAATTTATATATTTTTTTTCCTTTAAATGAAAAAAGTAAGGGATTAAGTGTATATAAAAATTTATATTCTATTTATTTATCGTATCTTATGTTAGTATTATTAAATATGCATATATCATTATATGAATAATTTATATTACAATATTTAATCTATTAATTTTTATTTATTAATTTTTTTATTTTATTTGAATTTGCCCTATTTAAGAGCGCTTGGAACCATTTTGGCTGAGTTTTCTTGCTGCCCAATATTCCTTCATGAGTTGTGGCTGTCTTTGTTTTCTTTCCTCCGTGAAGGTGTAGTTGTTTTTCCTTCTGATTTTGGGTTCAAATTTTGCAGTGTCGACCAATCTTCTGAAGGTTTCACGGTCTCTCGTGTTTTCTTCTGTAATTGAAAGTGATTTTAGGTCGTTTCTGACTTCTTGTAGCCAATTGGTGGGTGTTTTTAGACTGTTGTTGTGATCGAAAATCTTTTTGGTTAGTCTGTAATTGTCCATTCGTTGTAGGTGGCCATAGAATTTTAGCCGTTTTTTTCTAATGTTCTCTGTAATTGGTTCTACTTTGGTATAAAGTTCGTTGTTGCTTTTGCATCTGTATGTTCCGTCTTCTGTTCTTCTTGGGCCTAGAATTTTCCTGAGGATCCGTCTCTCTTTTTTCTCGAGTTCTTCTCGTTGTCCTACCTTTTTTAATGTCAAGGTTTCTGCACCGTATGTTGCTTGTGGCCTAATTACTGTTTGATAGTGTCTGATTTTGGCTTGCCATGAGATCGTCTTCTTGTTATAGCGATCTTGAGTGGTTCTGTAC
This sequence comes from Clitarchus hookeri, assembly GCA_002778355.1. Lineage (NCBI taxonomy): Eukaryota > Metazoa > Arthropoda > Insecta > Phasmatodea > Phasmatidae > Clitarchus > Clitarchus hookeri. The sequence continues at coordinate 170,914 of NQII01000715.1, forward strand.
GCGTTCTCCATTTTTTGTGTTCGGTTTGTGATGGCAACATTGTCTAGACCGTTGGTCTGTATCCATTCGCCTAGGTACTTGAATTTATTGACCCGTTTGATTATAATAATATAAATGAAATATTATGATATTTATATTAAAATCTTATTATACTTTAATTATTATTTTAATATTAAAGTTAATAATATAATATAATAATAATATTACAAATAAAATAATATCATTAAAATTATTATTTTAATATTATTATAAGGTAAAGATATAAATATAAGTTTTATTATACTTAAAATTCATCCTTGTAAGAAAATCGCACCTAAAATAAAACAAATTCTACATTAAAATCATATTTTTGCTTTCTCATTTAGTATTTGAACCTTCTAAAACATAAATATTTACATATATTTCAACGAAAAGAACACACACTTCAGACAAAGGCTGTGGAATGCTTTCAAGACGTGACGCACATTAACCACGCCAATTCAGAGCAATCCAACAAAGTTAAAAACTCCTTTTTTAAACTGCTGTAACTCAAAATATACCCATCAGACACACACACACGCACAAATACTCAAGGGCCCAGCATTGAACCTTTCTACAGAATTTCCGACAATAAAATGATAGGGTCGCCTCTGAAAGTCCCATACGTACACACTGCACGACGAGAACACTGCACGACAGTTCAGAGCCTTGCCATTAGAGGCGATGGCGCACTTGGTGAGCGTGGCAGTCTCGTCCTTATCACCGCCCCACTGTTTAGCCTCAAACGCGGAAAATAGCTGCAGGTAGATGGAATCCTTAAGATACGGAGGAAAATACGTAGATCGAAGATGGCGGAGATACCTCCCTGTTAAAGTTCTGATTATTGAAATAGAGTCAAATGTATTTGATTTCCCATAAAGTAGGCATGCACGTAAATCTTAATTGGCGGGAACATTTAATGGATAAATTTGAGGAAAAAAGTAAAATTCCAAACATGCTCATATTTTAATTACTTGTGCGAACGCGTCACCGTTTATTAGGCATGCCGCCAAAGACTCTAATACAACGGAAACCATCAAGAATTCAAAAAAGGAATGCCGTGCAACCTGGTCTGGGGTAACGCTGGCGATAGTCTATTTGCAGTTTATTCAGACTTTTTGAATCAAACCTTTAAAAAAATCACCCCATGTATGACGTGTTTGGTTGTGTACTACATATGCCATCATGTATCGCAAGCGCTTTACACTCGTGTTCACAAAATAATAATAATAATGGCGTGTGGGGAGTGCACCCAGGGCAAGGCAACACCCTCCGAGTGACGGTCGTTCCAGCTGGGACCCGTAGGTGACCGTCATCCCCGGGCGTGAAAGAGATGAGACCCTAGAATGGAGCGGTGCAGGAATGCAAGGTCGGGGGAAACGGGAGTACCCCGAGAAAACCCGCTGGCAAGCGACACCGTCCAGCACGATTCCCACATGCGAGGATCCGGGAGTGAACCCACCGGGGATCGAACCCGGATCGCCGTGGCGGAAGGCGAGCACCCTGGCCACTACGCCACCGCTGCCCCGCACGTTCACAAAAGTACCTTATTTGTTTTGGTGAAACTGAAATGTTATTTGTATTTTATCGATCAATTATAACATTTGGTTTATAATTAATATGCATAAAACCAGTGATAAGATATGTGTGTTGGTGATGCCTAGTAATAAATAGTACTTATGAAAACTATTATTACACTGGGCGCGCATAAATGCGATGCGTTGTCCCTTTGGAGTGATTTTCTAGACTCAGCTAAGCTTTGTTCGCACGAGGCGGAGGAATATCCAGATCTCTTCGCTCCCTTTACTCAGTCACAGTGGACTTCCATAGTGGCGGATAAGAAGTTTTTATCTTGTTTCCTCGGCAGAAGTATGTAAACACGTATTATCGAGCATTCTGTCATTAATCTTGATCTTCTACTCTCATCTGGCGGAAGGATATGTCGTGTGTAAAGTGTAAAAAAACATTGCAAATTGTAGAAAGCCAAGAAGAAAAACAAATAGTCGAATATTATCTTTCGACGTGAACGTGTCTTTAAAACCATAAAAACTCACGGGGCACAAACTGTTTATGGTAAACCGGTCACTTTTGAAAGCCCTGCTTAAAATACTCTTATATGCACATTGTGTATTTTTAAACAATATGTAAAATTAACATTGTCGTGGACCTCATCACTTTGTTTAAGCGCGGTTAAGTGAAACTGTAAAATTATTAGGAAAGTGGGTGTTTTACAAATTTGCTCATTCTTAGACGTATATGTATTTTAAAAACCGATGGCAAAATTAATAATTTTATTATTCGCAAATCTTAACTTAGCAGTTTTAACTCAAAGTTTAGAAGTGGAACTACTTTTCCTCCGTCGTTACCAACTTTACTGCGCGCATGTGACTCAGTGTGCCTGGAAGCAACGTACAATTTTCGCCTACTATGCTGCTGAATTACGTGTCCTGCGAGGGATATCGGCTGGGTTATTAAGTATACTTGTCTGCGCCCTTTCGACGTCTGGCGCGGCGGTGCGCAGCGGCAGGTCGAGGCCTGGCTTCCACACCGCCATCAGCTGGTCGACTGAACGTAGACGATGGATCTCCCTTCCTCCCCCCAACCCCCTCCACGGACACTCCTCCTCACCTGGCCGGCGTTGCCTAGCGACGGCACGACGCTTCCACTACGCTGTCGGGTTGTGAGTGCGCCGCCAAGACGATATGGAGTTTCCTCGACACCTGACGTCACGAACTCTGGGGGCTAGACTACACGTACCCTGGCTTGAAGACTGCTCGAGAGAGAACATGGGGTTGGTTTCATAGAGCGAAAACTTTAAAAGATTGGTATTTTAATGGGAATTTATTATATTTGGGCATTTACTTTGTAATTTTACTTAAGCCCAATACTATTCAATTGTAAAATTTTAATCATAATATTTTCAATCTGTTTAGAATTGTTTTAATAATATTTTATATTTTTGTATTGAAATNTTCATAGAGCGAAAACTTTAAAAGATTGGTATTTTAATGGGAATTTATTATATTTGGGCATTTACTTTGTAATTTTTCTTAAGCCCAATACTATTCAATTGTAAAATTTTAATCATAATATTTTCAATCTGTTTAGAATTGTTTTAATAATATTTTATATTTTTGTATTGAAATTTGTGGGCATTTTGCAAAGAAAAAATATGTATATTGCCCGTAATTATATGGTGAAAAAGTAATTGAGTGACAATTGTTCACAACTGGGGATAATTCATCTTGTCATTTGTTCCTATGGGATAGGTTTCTTTACTTGAGTTTTCCAACATTTGTGTGACATCTGCGCAAAGATTTAAAGAGAGTTTATTAAGTCCATACATATATATGGATGTTGTGGACGGAGAAGGATGCATTGGTCACTGTCATGAGGTGGTTGGGTTTTCTCCAGGTGCTCCCACCCCGTGACACTATGCAGGTTTGGGCAGTTACATTTTCCTAATCTTGATTTTAAAAGTTCTGAATTGACAGTGAACCACCTATACAAAGTGGCGTGAGTATAGTATATTCGTAGTTTCTTCAAACTAGTCGTTAGGAAGCCAGGGCACTTTCAAAACTACGACGTGTGTTCCCGGTAATATTAATTTGTCGCAAATTAGGAATATAACAAGCTGTGAAAGTCAATGGATTAAACTACACGAGTCACTTTCAATCTTCTCCTTTACCTTAAGATTCGGCCTCACTGCCTTTGCAGAAATTGATCGTTGTCGCGTAATAATTTCGAATTTTTATTTATTACTGGCAATGTACGATTATAAGTTTTTACGAGTTGATATTTTTGTGCCTAATTTTAATTGTGTTATTTACTTGTTGTAAAAAGTCTAGAATTTATTAATGCAATATAAATATGTTCACGACTTTTTACAACAAGCAGATAACACGCAATTAAAATTCCGCACAAAAATATTAATCATCTTGTAAAATGTAAATTTTCTATAGTCGTACATTGTCAGTAATTACTATGAATCCGAAATTATGACGCCAAAACGAAAAAACTCTGTAAAAGGGGTGAGGCAGAGCCTAAAAGGTAACTGTGCAGGAAAATCCTGTATATGGATTTTTTAATATTTTCATAGTTTATTGAATATATTCAACAGGATAAAATTAAAAATTAGTTTATGTTGATAATTTATATTACCTTTCCTGGCGAAAGATGCCTTATTCCCATAACATATTATATTTACTGAGATGAACATACACGCGCAAACACTTGTTTTTACAGACAAAATATTTCGCTATGGAGTCCCCTTAACCCCCCAACATATTATCCCGGGTATACGTGTTCACGTCTGATATGTTGTAGACTATGTGAAATAACGGTCAGTGCTGTTAAAGTCCAGAAGCTAACACCAATACTGACATCGCCTTTCCTTGAGCAGTGCTATTGGCTGATGCTGACAGAGAAACTAGTTTATAATTGGTTGTTTCTTGTGCGTTGGATCTACTAGAACCCTTTTCATAGCTTTGAAATGCCAGTTGCTATAAGAAATTTGTAACTACTATTCACACCATAAAGTTCCTGTTTTGCAACACCTGAAATGGAAAATTAGTGTGTTCGTTAGGGGTTAGGGTTAGAGTGTAACGCAGGAAAGCTGTATATCGTGCTAAGGAAACATCAGTACATCTTCTTTAAACAGTTTTTTTTTCTTTAAGGCCACGCAGGAGGGTACATCTTTAAGTGGTGGGTATAGCACCCGGCGATCACAGCAGTACTGCGGAGCGGTATAGTGAGCCAGGGGCAGACGAGTGTGAGGAGGGAGCGCTGATAGCTGATACCAGGTGCTTGTCCCAGATCGACCACCTCCGTCACCCTCCCCCCTCNGCCCGGGTCTCGAGACTCACCAGACCATCCACAGCCTTCCTTCGTCGTACAACGACACAGCATTGTGTTGTCGTTCTGGTTGTTAGAATTGCACATGAAGGGTTCCCGCTTGCCTGGCACTCCAACTGCGTGCAGAGCTTTTGAAATTCAGCTCATAGTTTTTTTCCATAAATACATGTCTAAATCACAATTTTAATGTTTTAGAAATGTAAAAATTATCAAAATTAACTTTTATACAAAAAACACGGAAATAAAATGCCAAATATGTTTAAAATTAAAAAAAAAANAAAAATTATCAAAATTAACTTTTATACAAAAAACACGGAAATAAAATGCCAAATATGTTTAAAATTAAAAAAAAATAATTGCTAAAAATAGGAAAATTACTGCTAATTTTTTATTCGTGGCTGCACGTTAATTACTACAAAAATAACTTTCGCCATGAATACCTTAAAATAAGTTAAGANTAATTTTTTATTCGTGGCTGCACGTTAATTACTACAAAAATAACTTTCGCCATGAATACCTTAAAATAAGTTAAGACAATTACGTTCAATTGCCTTTGTTGAATTTTCTGCAAGTAGCTTGCTTTATTTTATTTGTACATTGCAAAAACTGTAGAAATTGAACTTTGATGTGTAATTCGGCAAAAACCATGCGATGTAAGAAAATATCTTAAGAAAATATAGCCATAAATAACGCTTACAAGTTAAACCGTATGTGGTAAAAATGTAAGATAACACATTTTTTTGTTGCTAACCCTTAATATTAGCGTGTTAATTAACAAACGACCACGCCTTCCAACCACTTTGAGGGGATTCTTCGTGTTGTGGTTTCGCCACTCCTGGCTCGTGACCTGGCGATGTTTGCGAATGTGAACAGGTTGGCAAGGCCGGGTTGCACGATGAAGGCTGCTCGTGGTAAACAGAGCACTTTGTAAAGACCTGCTCACCAGGCCCCACTACCTGGCTCTTGCACTCTACCTCGTAGCGTTGGAATTACACGTTTCTCTAAAAAAATATTACAATCGCGTCTCATCTAGGTAACAACACACACTTCAGGTGAAACCTGTTAAGTGCTCTCAAGGTGACACGTGCATTAGAAATGTAATTTGGGAGCGCCTTAACATAGCTTATCTGAAAATATATGCGTTGGATACATTAAAAAAACNTGCATTAGAAATGTAATTTGGGAGCGCCTTAACATAGCTTATCTGAAAATATATGCGTTGGATACATTAAAAAAAACTCCCTGAACGTCCCTACATTGAACCTCGCTTCATACAGACTTCACCTCTTTAAGTCCCGTAGGTACATNAAAAAAACTCCCTGAACGTCCCTACATTGAACCTCGCTTCATACAGACTTCACCTCTTTAAGTCCCGTAGGTACATGCGACATGACGAGAACACTACACGTCCATCCATAACCTCGCACTTAGAGGCGATGGCAGACTTGATGCGCGTGGCATTGTCGCTCTTATCTCGACCTGAAACGGGGGAAATGTCTCCAGGTAAGCGGTTCCTTTTAATATATGTTTGTATGCACACTGTGTACCCCAAGCAGCTACTACTTTCCTTTACCGAAGGACATCTTTGTTGACCACATCAAGCGTAGCTGCTCGTGTGAGTCTCAGTTCTTCCTTGAGTCCACCCCTGCCACTCCTAACGACGGCTCCTGTACTTCATGTATAGTTAGCGACACCTGAATTTCGCTGGGAAAACTTCACGACCAGTTGCATTTCATAACACTTTGGCTGAGAGGCACTTTTGTGATTGGATGGTTTTCCGTGTTATGCTCTTTTTGTTTTGCATTTTAGGCATTTGTATAGACTACCTTTCGAAGCAAAGTGCGCAACGATATATCATCGGATTAATAAACAATTGAGGAGACCTCAAAAATACATTTAACCCCTTTTCACCATCTGAGCAACTGTTTTTCAAAAAATTATTTTCTTAGCGGCACGGGAAAGCGACCTATAAAACTGTGTGCCTTTGCGTATATCGGTATACGCTGTGAGTCAATAAGAGAGTGAGTGAGTCAATCAGTCAGCCGGGAGACTTCATTTTATACGTAGAGATGTTATGTTGACGCATGTCTTAACTTTTATGTTCCGTATGATATATGTATGTTGCAAACATAGATAATTAACTTCCAATATTATATACACATTTCAAGTATAGGCTGTTCACGGTAAAGTGAGCACTATTTGAGGCCAGGCTTAAAAGTTTCGTTCGACTTATTTGTATCCTTTCCGTAATTGTTAGTATAAAAATAACCATGTGACTAACAAGCACAGTGTATTCTATTTACAGCTCTCAAAAGTTAACGTCTACGGCCACAATAGCATACAATTATTTTGTTATTATGCTTTCTGAGAGGGCCTGAAAAAGTGCTCACTTTACCGTGAATTACCTATAGTTTGTAAAATGTATAGAAATAGCGGCGGGGCTAAGGGTTATTCCACTCAGGTTGGGAAGATCAATGTTAAATGTTTGGCAACAAAAAACATTTGGCCACTAGGTAAGCGCTAGTGTCGCATGTGTACCAGATTATTTTCTCTATTTTCTACATTAAAAAAAATTACCATTGTAATAATCATAAATCAAATATAAAATAACTGCGTAACTAATTAAAATCTTTCTCTTTTATTATTCACGTAGCTAAGAATGGTAATTAAAAGTGATCTCTTTGTAACACTGCGCACCTAGCGGCGGAAATTTTCCCTACGCCAAACTCCCCCATAAGAAAACTCGTTCCTCATCTAAATAGAAATAACCTTTGCGGGGCTATTGAATGCGTTAACATACCCACTTCATGGTTTCAGGTGAGGAAAACAAGACAACTTCAGACAGTTCTTGTGGGGCCGCGGAGGCGCGGGGGCTAGGTGACCGCCTCCCACCGAGGCGAACAAGGTTCGTTTCCCGGCGGGCTCACTCCCGGATGAAAGGGGATCGTGCCGGAAGATGTCGCAGATCTCTCGTTTCCCCCCGCTCTTGCATTCCGGCGCTCCTCCATACTCACCTCTCTTCACCCTCGTCGGCTCTCAAGACCTCGACGTTAAAGGTGTTGGCCACGAAATTTTACTTATATAGAAGATGGCGCAAAAAGAACGCATTTCATTTTTAAATTGGTGGCAATTGGAATGGGAGAGGTCGTGAACAAACCCACGCCACCTGTGCATAGATAAGGCGATCCAGTTTTACTAATCATGACGCAGACGAACATGAAGCATCATGCTTCTCCCGTCGAGTAATTCTTCATAAATAATGACGCCTAGTTTATTTCCTCTTCATAACGACTGGTCCAATTGTGCGAAACGCTTCAACCTACCGGAGTATTGTGTTGCGATCAGTGATCGCCCCATTACGCTCAACGTTGAACTGCCGCGTCGGTGGAAAAGACGTCGGACGGTAACAACCGAGTCGTTATTTCCGAAGAATTTCTCGACGGGAGAAACGCGATACTCCACGTTCCAGCCCTGCATGGCAACTAAATCTGTACTGTCTACAGGTGGTGTGGGGTTATCGCTAACCTCTCCCCCCCCCCTCCTTCACAATTCCTACGCATTTCAAAAACGTGCGCTCTTTATGCGCCATCTTGTATTTGTACCACGTACTGTTCAACGTTTTTAAATTTAACCGTTAGGAGGATGAAATGGTCTAAAAAAAATGTTTCTAAGCATACTCAATAACTCAATAACCCTATTAAAATATCGTTCCGATCTTTTATTTAAAATGCTTAAAACAAATTCCAAAATTTTAAAATTAGATTTATATTAAGGTGAAAATCGGTGGGATGTATTTTCGAGGAATCCTCAATAGCTTATAAGCCCATAAAATTATTGTTGATTATATCCTGTACTTCAAAATGTTAGTTACGTAAATTCCAAAATATTAATTTCAGGATGTTTTGACTTTCCACTCCTAAAATGGCGAGAACGGTTACTAAATCTTTCCTCGCAGAAATAATTGAGCGCATAGTTTTACATAAATACGTGCTAAAATTACAATTTTACTGTTTTGTAAATATACAAATAATTAATAGCTAACGCACAGAAATGAGATAATTTGCACTGAAAGAAAATGTCAAGGGCTACTTCAAGACTTCTATAAATTCGCACAAGGAAATTCTTTTGCAGTTTAAGTAACGATTGATGAAAATAAAGAAATTCTAAAATATATTTCATTTGTGTTGCTCCCTGAATTTTTGTAAAATTACTTTTGCTAAGCATACCTTTAAAAAAAATAATACGAGGCCTTTCAGTGGGCCTTGTAAAATTGTCTGAAAATAGTTTGGTTTATTTTATTTGTGCATTACAAAAACAGTAAAATTTTATTTTTCCCATGTCATTTATTAAAAACCATGTGATCTATAAAAAATGTATACGAATAAAGTAAACAAGCCAGTTTTTTAATATTTGAAATGCAATTTTAATATAAATCCTTAAGTCCATTTTAAAAACGGCTACGTAAAATGCATTCCTGGGTAATATATCATGAATTATATGAGGGTGGGTTCACAACAATCCGTCGCCCGTCAATCCTTCTGTGTAGCAAAATTTCAGTGTGACAACATATTATCGGGATCTTTATTTAGTTGTATATATATTTTAGTTGGAAATAAATTTTCAAGAGAGACACATTTTGGGTAATAATAGTTTTACGTGATAAGAATGTATACTGAATTATTGTTTACATTTTAAATTCTTGAACTTATCACCAAAGGTAGTATACACAGATCCACCGCCTTGCATTTTATTTCGAATTGCGTATTCGCGTCTGAGGAATGTCGTCAGAAGGCGGTGGCCCGTCCGTCGGTCCGTCCAAAGTCAATGTTTGAGAAATATTTGACGAATTGACGGATAGAAAAAAAGTCACCCTGCGATTGGTTGGGGATCGGGTGACCGCCGGACGGATGGGCGATTGACGGTTGCGACGGACGGTCGTGAGCCCGCCTTAACAAGGCACATTTCCCCGAAGATCGCAGAACCGATTTTCAAGTGCCTGAACTACAAATTTAACGATTGTATTGTGTACCGGGGTTCTTGCCAAAGAAAAGTATACGTAAAGTGGAATGCTAAAGTTTGCTATTGTGTAAGGGGTTTAATAGTCAACCGACATGTAGAGGTTGGCAGGCCTGCGGCGAGAGTAAAGTGGCGCTCAGAGAGGACGGCTTCTGAGGACGCCTTGCTACAAGAGGGGAGAGCGCTCTTCAAGGACGCTGGCCCACTATTGAAGACGCGGGGGGAGGGGGGGTCGGTATGAAAGCGCGCGGAGTGGTGGTCCCCCGGGAGGCACCTACCGTCGACAAACAACCAGCCTCGTATTTGAATAACAGACCGCGCGCACACCACTCTAGCACACGGCCTTCCCTCCATCCAATAAAGGTGTAGAAGTACCCGCCATCTTGGATTAGCATACATGTATCGCCCCAGAAAATCATCTACGCACACAGAATTTAAAAAAAAAAAAGTATTTTACGGCACGTGGTACATCTTATTTAAAATTTCACATAATTTTGTTCCTACCCTTAGTCTCGTAGCCTCTGTAACGATAATCGAATGTACTCTCACTATCATATATTTCTTTTGTGTGAGGAAATACGGATTTAAGTGAAGTGAGGGAGTGAGGAGATTTGGGCGGCTATTAACAGCGTCAACTTGAGGGCCTGTCCGAAATGAAGGGACTGGGAAAACGAGAGATCCCCGAGAAAACCCGCCGACCAGCGGCATCGTCCGGCAGATTTAAGTGAAGCCGTACTAACTTCACGTAGGTAGGTAAGTGCGGCTTAACGTTGATTCAACAGCGAGGTCATTAGAAACGAATACAAACTTCAGTAATTCTGTTAAGTGATCCTGTATTTCTTAACAAACTGTGATTTTTAATATCAAGTCATGTAGTTTGGTTACCAGCAGATGTAAATATTTCCTATATGGAGGGATTCTATTCACATTAATGTGGTGTTATTGGCAGATGTCCTGTCCGTACAGTCATGTTGTACTCTTTGCAGTCATGCAGATCTTTATTTTTAAGGAGGGAAATATTCGTAAACGTGACTGTACAACTACCTTAATGTACCTTAAACCTTCGGTCAATTTATATTTGTTATACCTACGTGAATTTTTTACTTCCAGGTCGTTGTAATATATAAGCATGTCCATATCGTAACGACACACCACCACTCCGTAAAAATAATATCTTACGAAATACTAATTACAGTATTGGTGATCCTGTTTTAAAAAACAAAAGTTTAATATAAATAAGATTTGAAAACTTTAATTATAACAATAATATGAAAAATTTGTGACATATGATTTATTCTTTGAAAAAGGTAAACATGTTTCACCTAAGGTGATTTTCCAAAGGGCTTGTTTAAAAAATTGCGAGGATACCATGAATGGACTAAAGCAAGGCCACCAAGTCCATAGACTAAATATGACATAGACCAGTTTTTGTCTTATACCTAAGCACCCAGCACTGACATACCCCACGCCAACAGGGCTGTAAAAGTCAGATACATGGTCAACAGCGATGAATGTGTTTTTTTTCACATCTGAGTTTTCAAAAAACTCGCACATTTACAAGAATAAAATAATTTGGCCAACGTGAATCTAATCTAGTTGCATTACAACTGGGTTACAAGAAGTGTACAAATTTCTCAAAACACTTTAAAAATAAGCACGGTTTTAACATCAGTTCAGGTACACATTAAAATTGGGTTACAGTAAGAGTTCAAATTTCTCAAAACACTTAAAACATAAGCACGGGTTTAACCTCAGTTCCTGTACACTTTGCTTTTGAGACCAGTGTCGACAGAAAAGTAGTTCAATTTTGGACCACGGACGGTATCTGTGCGCAGCTCGAATGCACACTCTTCCCTGTTTTCCCTCTTCGGCCACGTCGGGCCACTCGTCTCTCTCAGCTCGGACCAGGATCACCAACCGTCGCGCCACAAACAAATATGTGCCGTGGCTGGGCAACAGAGCGCTATACAAGGGCTGCATTCACAAATCGTGTGCTGAAGTCAACAAACGCTATTTACATCGCAAACATAATACGTTTCTGGAATGTGTAACTGCGCCGCGGCAAATATCGCAGATGTGGGCCTGAAGCTTGTGTGGAACTATAGAGGACTGGCAAAACGTTCAGCCAATCAGGAGACTGTCGACTGCCGAATGCCAAGGCACTTGTTGCTACCCACCGACAGCAGGTCAGAATAGTGTTAATCATATTTATCCACACTTTAGAAATCTAAGAACTTACTGCGGTGAAAAATCACTGAAGAAAATTAACTACGCGACGAGTATAAATGAGCACATTCATAAGACCAGGAGGTGTTCTAGTGAGAGCAACGTGTTATGGTTTTATATTTTAGACGAGAGAAAGGCTTTGTTAACCAATCTGAAGTTATAAATGTATATACATATATAGACAAATGATTTTAATATTAAATATATCTAATACAACAAGCATTACGTTCCTTTTCTTAAATTTTTCATTTCATGCTTAATTTGAAAGAATGTTAATATTTTATTAAATAATGAATGCGCCATCCTTGATTGTTATCTTGTAAATACCAAATGATCATCTTTATAAGTATTTGTTTTTATTTTAAATTTTGTGTTTTTTCCCATAGATGATGATGTTTCAATATTGGAAGACGGTTCAGATATATACTGCATCTGCAATTACGGTCAGAGATATGTTTTGTAATCGTTGAATTGGCTGTAGACTATTTATACTGACAATAAATGTCACCTATCGTAACAGTACACAATTAAGGGCAGCTGTTGTAATAATTGGTAAACAACGTGGTGTAAACATGAGCAAATTGGCAGCCCCAGTTTTGTGTATTGAATGAAAACAAGGGTAGAACACGAAGTTTCTTTTTCATAGTGAATAACGTGAAATTACAAATATTGTTTCCGCGCACACATTTCCTGTGCTGCAGAAGACAGAACTTTATCGATCAAAAAAGGCGCAGTTTAATCACAAGACATCCTGCAGACACTTCAACAAATATGTAATTAAATAACTATTTCAAATAAGTTATTTAATGTTGAATAAGTGAAGGCGAAATATTTCAAACCATATTATCGCCAATTAAACTATTACTGTGGTTAATGCAAATATAATTACATTTAAGGAAAACATTTTCGGCTGTGTCCTGGTTTTTTAGGAGAGCGCGCAGAAAAGTTGGCGGATTGCATGAAGTTAGGCGCTGAAACAAATTGTTTTCCGTACTATTATAGCAGTTGTCGAAAGAGACTGGGAAATCTGAAACCTTTTTGAACCACCGATTCTTCGAAAACACTGTAGCGTCTCAACAAATTTTTTATTGGCTAATGTATTTTTATTCAACTTGGCCCTTTTGCAAATCAACCATCAAGGTTCAGCTTCTGAGAGTCAGAATTTTCATTGACTCAGAGAAATGGTATAGTAGCTTCAGACACGCTCAGCGAATAATGAAAGAAAATTCTCTGGCTAGTGCACATTACGTTGAAATCTATGAAACAGCAGCGCTTCTCGTGATTAACCATCGTCTCTACACGTGTGACCAGAAGGCAGTCCTCTTATTACTAGGAGCAGTGATATTTCGCGAAAAAATTTCGAGACTAGATACAGTCCAAAGCACTGTAGGGTCGTCCTGCTTCTTTGATTGGCTAGAAAATGTTCTGGCCCGTGTTAACCGTTTGCGCACGAATCACGAAGGTTCAGTGTCGGAGTTACTTAGTCCCGAGTGGCTTGGTCAAAGACGGACACGGCATCAGTAGTCATTGGAGGTATAACCACAGCTGAGGTGTGTATGTAGTATTGAAGTCTACTGTGTGCTCCGATTTTTACGCGAAAAGTCACTGGCCTTACTTATTACCGAAGACATAACTTCGAGTTTAGCAAACATAGCGTTGATACCTAAATATCTTGGAGTCTACCACGTAACTATGCTAATAACCGTGCGATACGAAACATGCCACTTTAAAAACATGCATACAAAACCTCAGATAAGAACACTTTTCTTTAAGAAATACTACAGATTATGTGATCATAAATTTTCTTGGGTATTAATCTCTACCGTTAAACATCAAAAATGTTAATGTTGTCTTAGAAACTTTTTTTTTCCGATTACTTATTGCCGCAGTTTCTTTTTACTAAAAACGAAATCTTTTTGCATTTATCACTAGCAGATTCACTCTTAAAAACTAAGTTTTATTCCCTAGCAGTCATTACAAACTGCACTGTGGTGGTAATGAAACTCAAAATCCACCCGGTGCTCACATACTGTTTTAGCTACAGTATCTCTCACGTGCGTCACTAGAAAAAGAATATTGTGAGCCACTCCGTCGCATCAACAAAACAGCTTTTCGCATTTTTTCAAGTTTCTGTATTTATTTATTAAAAACTGCATCTTTCATCCACTTTTTTATGTGTTACTGCACAAAAGGTGAAAATAAAAATTTTCGCCCATAGAAGAGTACGAAATTCTCCTCAGTTTTGTTAAGTTTATGCCGTTGCTCGTAAAATCTGCAAGCAAAATTTAATAACGTAAATGAAAAGTAGTTTTCACGCGCGATAAACACAGGCGTTCCTTATTATGGCAATATTTCGTATCTGTCTCTAAATATTTGTTTTCTCTCCGCGGCGCAATATGAGTAGGTTGCCCGCGGTGTGAAGTTGTCCTATTTGCAACTCGGCATTTCCTACGGAATATCATTTTTGCGGTGGCCGGGCTCGCGGTGTTTTCCTCTCGCTCACCGGACGAAACGAAGAGTCCTGGCGGGTTTTTCCGAGCCGATAAGGTTGCGGTCCTCTTCCCCCGAGGGCGGGATAAAGTAGTATGAAGCCAACGGCGCAGATAAATCTCGGGAATAACTGCTGCGAGAGTCATATATCTGCCGGCCGTCAGTTTGATGGGGCGCGCCAGACAGGGACCATTAATTGTGAGCGCCTGAAGGGGTAGACTGTCAACCTTGCACCCACGCTTTGCTATCTGCCTGGCCACCGGTATTGCAGGGGCAGTCTGCGACTCGCCCCACGATTAAACCAGCTCGGAAATACACAATTGCTTCACTATGTCGTCACAGAAAACCAAGTTTGAGACACAGCGAATAAACACAAAAAAATAAACAGAAGAGAGTAGCTGTAGTAAAATTATATACATAAAACGTATAATAAATTTCACAAAAAACTTTGTCACATAAATAAATAAAAACAAAAAATTGCAGAACTAATTATGAAACGGAAAACGCAGTGACAAGGTCGTCTATGAACCTACTGTGTTCATATGTGTCGTCATCGTTGTGTCTTCCAGTCTTATGCGAAATTTTGTCTTTGTCTCAGTGTTCGTCTGTGCTGTCGTAATTGCGTTATCCTTTTTTTTTTATTTTTTTTTTTCACTTTTTTCCGTTTGGTGAAACCAACTGTGTTAGTAGTAAAAAATTGGGGAGTTTAGCGCAATGGCGTCTGGCGCGGATTCGTCTTCAGCGACCCAAAAAAACATAAGGAATGACAACGATTACGACTTTACCTAAACGTTTCCCTATTTTATCCTAATTTGCCAAGCCTAANCCTTTTTTTTATATTTTTTTTTTTCACTTTTTTCCGTTTGGTGAAACCAACTGTGTTAGTAGTAAAAAATTGGGGTGTTTAGCGCAATGGCGTCTGGCGCGGATTCGTCTTCAGCGACCCAAAAAACATAAGGAATGACAACGATTACGACTTTACCTAAACGTTTCCCTATTTTATCCTAATTTGCCAAGCCTAAGAGACACAACACATGTTAAGGCACGAGGCGTGCTATGAGCTGACACGCGTGCACGGACTTCAGTTATAACCATTATTTATAACTATTTATATATATGTTTCATACGAGAGGATATTTTTTCATTCCATTTATTGTAAAGTCAACGGTATAAAACAGGTTTTTTAATAAAACATCTTTGACAGTACGGAGAGCTATTCTAACTCTAAATTATGCCAGGTAAATTAATAAAATTATAAAAAAATACATATTTCGAGATGTATAAAATGCTTAAAAACTGTGACTTATGTTGTATAGAAGGTGAAAGAGAAAAATGTACCAGTTTAATTTTTGCTCGTAGCGATATTTTAATTATCGGTTAGTTATTCAATGCACCATGCATTAGAAAATAGTGTGTATGTAATTTTTATTATTTAAATGTAGTTACAGCATGATTACATGTGTGACTGTATTAAAANAAAAAACATAAGGAATGACAACGATTACGACTTTACCTAAACGTTTCCCTATTTTATCCTAATTTGCCAAGCCTAAGAGACACAACACATGTTAAGGCACGAGGCGTGCTATGAGCTGACACGCGTGCACGGACTTCAGTTATAACCATTATTTATAACTATTTATATATATGTTTCATACGAGAGGATATTTTTTCATTCCATTTATTGTAAAGTCAACGGTATAAAACAGGTTTTTTAATAAAACATCTTTGACAGTACGGAGAGCTATTCTAACTCTAAATTATGCCAGGTAAATTAATAAAATTATAAAAAAATACATATTTCGAGATGTATAAAATGCTTAAAAACTGTGACTTATGTTGTATAGAAGGCNAATAAAATTATAAAAAAATACATATTTCGAGATGTATAAAATGCTTAAAAACTGTGACTTATGTTGTATAGAAGGTGAAAGAGAAAAATGTACCAGTTTAATTTTTGCTCGTAGCGATATTTTAATTATCGGTTAGTTATTCAATGCACCATGCGTTAGAAAATAGTGTGTATGTAATTTTTATTATTTAAATGTAGTTACAGCATGATTACATGTGTGACTGTATTAAAANTTAGAAAATAGTGTGTATGTAATTTTTATTATTTAAATGTAGTTACAGCATGATTACATGTGTGACTGTATTAAAATTAACTTCGTTTGTCAAGAATACTAGAAGATAACTAAAATTTGAAAGTGTTTTTTTATTAAATAAACTTTGTAGGTAATAAACAATTTATATTTTAGATTTTTATGTATTCTGTTTGTTAGTTATGTCCATCCACATATATCAGAAAAGAAATGAAACCGAAGGAAAAAATAGGATTGTTGTTTTAATTTTGTATACATAAAACATATATTTTATCCAGTAATTTAAATTACTAAAAATTATTCGACGATAGTGGTGACATATCGTGTACAGGTTGATTCACGAAAAATTAACCGCTACCTACTGGGCTAATTCCTTATGTGATTTGGAGCAAATTATGTCATATGAATGTGAGCTTTAGTCGTAATTTTACAGAGTAATTCGTAAAATGGTAAAAGCTTTACAGTGAACAGCTCGGGGCATATTACTCCGCGGTTGACTATTACTGCGAACAGTGCGTGACCTTGACCATCGCGAATTGTGACTGCTGTGTATCTGTGTACTGCGTTAAGGACCCCGCCTAGCGGCCGCTTGAACTGCGCTGCAGAGTGTTTCAAGTACATCTGTTCCCACGAACCTGTTAAACGTGCGTCCAATGTGCTGATCTTCGAAAGGAACACATACAAGGGCTGTTGAGTGCTTTCATAATGTCACACACGTTAGAAAAATGATTCAAGTGTTCTCACAAATGGCTAATAGTGGATATTTCAAATTGCTGTATCTCAAAACACATGCATAAGATACACACAAAAGTACTCAAGGGCCTTGCACGGCCTTCCTACAGACTTTCCACCAATAAAATAGTAGGGTCACCACTGAAAGTCCTNAGGGCCTTGCACGGCCTTCCTACAGACTTTCCACCAATAAAATAGTAGGGTCACCACTGAAAGTCCTATAGGTACCACAATGCAACTAGAAAACTGCACGCCAGTTCAGAGCCTTGCGCTTAGTGGCGATGGCGCACTTCTCGCGGGTGGCTGTGTCGCCCTTATTGCTCTTCTCGGCCTCAAACTAGTAAATAAGATTCAGATAGGCGGCAGACTTAACATGGAGCATATACTGTGGTTGTAACCTTTGGTTGTGAGATGTAGTACATGTGTTACACTGCCACGTACATTTTACACAAGAGAATACGCCGGTATGGTGTTTGATGCTCAACTGTAGACAATCAAGTCTATTAATAATTACCTTTATTTTACTTTTCAAAGGGTTTTTTTTCGTTACATATTACATTTTTCAAATTACTCAGTAAATGTTGTGCCAACGACCCCCATTCTCATGGAATATTCTGCTCCAAATGACTTAATAAATAAGACCTGAGTGGCCGTAACACTTCATGAAACATTAATGACGACTCATGTACCGCCACTGTGGAAGACATGGCGGCTTATATGGTCAGAGTTAATGTCCCCCAGGCACCGACTATAAAGTGTGTGGAGGTTGCAGGTTTGGTAATGAGGTAGACTATGACTGTGGTATTTTGAAGTACGAATATATTGTCTCGTGTCTATATTCACAAATACACAACATCAAAACTTGAGAGGTGCGGTACTGTGCTAGTTCAGTTACTCGGATTTACTGGGCGAATTCTTGGTTGAGTGGGGCTNAGGTGCGGTACTGTGCTAGTTCAGTTACTCGGATTTACTGGGCGAATTCTTGGTTGAGTGGGGCTTCTGTGACGGTGATTGTCATACTTAACTCAGTGGTGAGTGATGTCAGCTAGGTGGGCAAGCTCCGGCGGTGTGGTTGGCCTTGGCAAGGCCGCAGTTGCTGTCAGCTCACTGTGGTGCTGTTCTAACGACGTGTGGCCGGGGGTCCGATTTCCCCCCGGCCAAAATGGCGCGGCTGACTTCTCTCTGCTCGAACTGACGTCTCTCGGCGGTCGATCTGAACTAACTGACTGTCCGACGCGGTGATAAGCAACTTACTGACCCGGGCGGTAGTAATCGACTGACCCCCCTCCACTCTCGAAACGGGCTTTTTATGCTGGCAAGCCCCCAGTCTTAATTGTCGGCACGTGGCGCCTTGTAGGGGTGGGAAGGAGGTGTGAGGGGGTGAGGTGGAAGAGCTCCGAACAAAGCCTCCCAACTCACGTGTCCTGATTTCTGAAGTTTTAGGCGGTGGGGAGGGGTAATACCTACTGTCGTCAGCGATCCTTCCATGGTGCGTATTTTCTGAGTTAGGTGAAATACGCCCGANCCTACTGTCGTCAGCGATCCTTCCATGGTGCGTATTTTCTGAGTTAGGTGAAATACGCCCGATTATTTGGTTGATCTCTCGTGAATTCCCTGTACTCCACAGATCTCGCGGCGGGCGAGAGGTGTTCAGGGTGAAGGGGGTGAAGGGGGAAGGCCTACGCTTCAGCTCCACGTGTACCGGAATTTTCCACCTGCCTGTGGTACCACGTGCCATATAGAAGGCGCCTAGCGAAGTGCGCGAGGCGGGGTTGGTGTGAGAGGGGGATGGATGNTGGTGTGAGGGGGGAATGGATGTGAGCCAACGGCGTTCCCTAATCCCTAAACCTGCATGCGACAATTCCCCCCTTATCCCTTCGACTTTGGCTCACTCTGTATAAAAAATCCCGGGTTTCTGCGAAGTTTTGCTTCTGGGGACTAAGCTACTCTGTGACCTTTTTCTCCCGCTGCGTGGTCTCGCGTTACATGTATCTCCGGCGGCTAGCGGTCCCACGTGGCATGACAGCCGGTTGCCCGGCTATCTCCCCTCCCGCCGCGAGCTCTAAGTGTTGACAGGCATGGCTCTGCGTGTAACAAGGGTCTAACTCTCCGGCCTTGCTGGGTTTCCAATACATAAAAGGTTTTCTATTCACAACTGACACATTTCTTATGAGGTTCTACTCCTGTGGACGACTGCTTGCTACAGTACATTTCTAACTGCTGGCTAACTATTTGACTCGCTAAATACCTCCAGTACCACACCTCGTACTCTCAGTACATTACACATTACTTTCTTCCATGGTTACTTACCACTTTACCTGGTACAAATGACATGGTTACACAACATGACCCTCAAAATTACCTCTTACCTTATTGGTTCTTCGGGCTTCGGTTTCCTCGTAAATCGGAATACCTTCTTGATGATGCAAACAAACAGTGGGCGGAAAGCCTGTGTCTCTTGCCCCAACTGGCAACAGTTTTACGTGTTGGTGACAGGAATTAATTAATTTTTACGTTAAGTACGACTTACATGTCGTCCAAAGGAAAAAAAGCACTCTTACATTCTATGCTGGTTACTGTAGTTACCAAGTATGATGACCGACCGTGAGCCGGTCAAAATAATAAATGTCTGACGAAAAAAAACAAAGCACTCTGGCAAATGTTACGTTTTTAACTTTACAGAAGACTTACATGTCTTGAAAAGAAAAAATTAATTAGACTCCTTACTGTCTCTTGTCTGTTGCCGCGGCGTTTGGCGTTAGGCCCAAAGGTAAACATAAACTGTCTCTCGGAAAAAAATAAAAAAACTTAGAACATGGAACTTGAATCAAAGTACACTCAGGCGCACTTGAGTGTTGCGTCTAAGTCTTTTGACTGAAGGTCGGAATATACTGTTCACTGTAGACAGTCCTTGTCGCACTCAAATTGTTTGGCAGGTTGTATATTTGACCTAGTTTTCTCTGCGGGTGGCATGGGGATTCACTTCACTTACCCCAAGAGTCTGTGTTTTGCTGCGGAGTGATGTCTTCTTGCACCTGGCTCTGGAACCTGGATGCATCTCAGCATCCTTGGTGGGGATGAGGGGGTGAGGGGGCCGCCTGGCCTTCCTCTCGTTCTGTTGACTTACTGGCCTGCTGTGTTGCAGGCCCGTT
>NQII01000715.1:192861-260963 GCA_002778355.1 Clitarchus hookeri
CCCCCTCCACTCTCGAAACGGGGTTTTTATGCTTGCAAGCCCCCAGTCTTAATTGTCGGCACGTGGCACCTTGTAGGGGTGGGAAGGAGGTGTGAGGGGGTGAGGTGGAAGAGCTCCGAACAAAGCCTCCCAACTCACGTGTCCTGATTTCTGAAGTTTTAGGCGGTGGAGAGGGGTAATACCTACTGTCGTCAGCGATCCTTCCATGGTGCGTATTTTCTGAGTTAGGTGAAATACGCCCGATTATTTGGTTGATATCTCGTGAATTCCCTGTTCTC
Source organism: Clitarchus hookeri (assembly GCA_002778355.1). Lineage (NCBI taxonomy): Eukaryota > Metazoa > Arthropoda > Insecta > Phasmatodea > Phasmatidae > Clitarchus > Clitarchus hookeri. The sequence goes on from NQII01000715.1 coordinate 193,140, forward strand.
CACAGATCTCGTGGCGGGCGAGAGGTGTTCAGGGTGAAGGGCCACTTCCCCCTTCCGGATGCGAAGTCGAGGTGCACATGGCCTTAATTCCACCTGCCTGTGGTACCACGTGCCATATAGAAGGCGCCTAGCGAAGTGCGCGAGGCGGGGATGGTGTGAGAGGGGGATGGATGTGAGCCAACTGCGTTACCTAATCCCTAAACCTGCATGCGACGACATTATGTATATTGGCGAGCATTTTTGGAGGTGTTACTAAAAGGACTCTTTACTGCATACATCTGTTATTCAATGCTGTACATTGTCTCTTAAATAACAGAGAGTTTTAGTCTGTCAGCTAATACGTTTGAGTCGTCGCATCATATGAAGTTGAGGTCCATTAATATTCGTTACCATTAGATCCAAGGTTTGAAAANAATACGTTTGAGTCGTCGCATCATATGAAGTTGAGGTCCATTAATATTCGTTACCATTAGATCCAAGGTTTGAAATGCTCGATTATTACAATATAAAATGCCATTGGAAAATCACAGTTAATTAGGTATGTGCATTAATAACAATTAGTTACTAGGTTGCACACAAAATGGTTTCTCACGAAGGTGTTATATAAGAGGTTTAATATAACATACAGCATTAATTAGTTTACTGCTTACCATTCAGTTATTTTTGTGGCATTTTCATGAATTTCCCTTATTACATTTATTCTGCTTTCCGTATAATTTGATTATTTACACCAATAATGTAAGTTGCCATGGCACTTGGCGTTTTCAATTTCCAATGTCAGTGGACCAACTGTAAGTGATTATATAGACAACTAAGAAGTATACTACTAAACTGTTGTACCTAAGCAAATAGTCGAACAAACTTTCATGAAGCAACGGAATAGAAAAATATCTCACGAACAACTGAAACTTGTCACTACTCCAACTTAAGAGCCCTACCATGTACTGCGGTGTACTCAAGACCATTAAAGCCACTCATAAAGTAAGACGTGACTCACGCACACTATGCTGCGTATTGCCACACATGTTAACATAACAAGAAGAACTATCTTGTAGGCATAGTATATAACATACGAATTGCAACTTGATAATCACTAATAGTAGAATATTGTAATTTGCATTGCCAACTTTAGAACATTTATGCGTTTTNTATTGTAATTTGCATTGCCAACTTTAGAACATTTATGCGTTTTCTTAGTTTAGGTAGTAAAAGTATTACACGCAACAATATACGTCAGTAGTAGTGAAAAAATCGTCATTACAAATTTCTAAATAAGGGCGTCACCATGAGATTGTCCATATGTAAAGAACACAGNCATAACAAGAAGAACTATCTTGTAGGCATAGTATATAACATACGAATTGCAACTTGATAATCACTAATAGTAGAACATTGTAATTTGCATTGCCAACTTTAGAACATTTATGCGTTTTCTTAGTTTAGGTAGTAAAAGTATTACACGCAACAATATACGTCAGCAGTAGTGAAAAAATCGTCATTACAAATTTCTAAATAAGGGCGTCACCATGAGATTGTCCATATGTAAAGAACACAGNAGTAGTGAAAAAATCGTCATTACAAATTTCTAAATAAGGGCGTCACCATGAGATTGTCCATATGTAAAGAACACAGTATGGTCGAAGAAGAATATGAGGTAAATAAAAGGAAAAATACAAATCAATGTAAAATTAAATTTTTTATTATTTTTTCTTAAATTTATTTATGTGCTGATATTTTTCGAAGCACAGCCCATTGCAGTAGAGGTGAGGTTACTCCAGTCGAGTGGTGGACGGGTATTTCAGCTCACAGATGAAAGCCAAGCTGTTAGAGCAGGGAATGTCATTAAGCTCAGCAGTGCGGGTGATGGTTCCACACTTCTCCTGGATTCCATTGGCATTGTTTGGTTCTCCAGCCGCCCATTTGGAGTAACCAGACTCTTCCAGTGGGACACCTGAAACACAGTGACGACATCCCATATTACACACGCGACCCTTAACTAGAAGACCGCTCAAGTGCTTTGCCATTAGTTAATTCACGATGCCAGTTAGAAAGAGTGCATTAAGGAAATCTAAATAAATTAATCTATTCTTAATGCGTTAAAAAGTTTTTTTGGAGAGGTTTTTAGAAGTGCTTATAATTAAAGTACAATTGCTGCATTTTTACTTGAAGTCTGGGAAAATAACTTGCAAGAAATGGACTCATTTCGAAAGTACTGCCTCCTTTATATTCATGTAGTGGAAATGTCTTTGCGCCTTTGAACTAGCATGCTATATAGTAAAACTAAAATGAATGAGCCTTGAATAATCCTTTCTGTTAGATATTCCTTCCTGAAGGAGATAATGCCTTTCATGTACAAACCGAAAGACTTTTCAGATTAAAAGATTTGGGTATGGATAACCCAAGGTGTGAATAGAGAGGCTCCGTACTGGAGATTGCTGAAGGAAATTATAGAAAGCAGTAAACTCATCCACACAAACGGCATTAAATTAATCGTTCAAAAAACATTGGGCCCAGTCTGCTTGTCTGAAATGAAGACCAGTATGAGATGTAGGTAGTACGTACCATCCAGAGTGAGGAAGTCCCTGGAGTCGTGGAACTCGGTGATGCCGACGAAGAAGTAGGCGTTGCTGCTGGCGCCAGTGATCCTGCTGGGTGTGCCGATGATGGTGGAGAAGAGCTGCGCCTCCTCACTGGAGCTGATGACTCCCAGTTGTCCGCCGTCAGTGAGGCATGTCTGCACGGCCTGGGTCCATGTCTGTGGCTGTGAGTAGAACTTGTAGAAGCCGAAGCCGGGGAAGTACTCGTAGCCTGTGGAGCCGCTGGAGAGTACAGTGGTGGCCTGGCTGCTGGCCGCCAGGAGGACGCACGCCAACACTATCTTCAGCATCTGGATCATCATGGAGAACCTGACACATCTCGCTGACTAGTACTGTACCAGCTGCCACACGTCGCTGACTAGTACTGTACCAGCTACCACATGTCGCTGACTAGTACTGTATCAGCTGCCACATGTCGCTGACTAGTGCTGTACCAGCTGCCACATGTCGCTGACTGGTATTGTGTCAACATACACATTTCACTTACTAGTACTGTGTCATTTGCCACATTCAAGAGTACCTCGTGTTAAAATGAGCACATAACACTATATAGGTCATTTGTGTGAGATTAGAATCATTCCGTGCTTTGCCGTCTTGCTAATGATAATGCATGGTTTCTTTGATTTAAGAGATTGCAATTCATAATATGACCGAGAAGTATGTAAGGCCGGTACAACCAAAAAATCTTTGGCCCAACTAATTCAACTCAAATGAAAACACGTAATATACCGGGCAATCCTCATAATGAAGTCTTCTAATAACATTTCTGTATCGTATATGAAACTCATTAGTCGCCTGTCACTGCTGTTAAAGTGGTGCAAAGTGAGGAAGACTTTCATTTAATTTTCAATATTTTTCTGCAAGTATTTTGTTCTAGCACTGCTTCTTTTTTTTTTTTTTTTGGTCTGGCGTTCAAACAGTACGATAACATATTCCAAAGTCTTTGGATGGAGCCGATGTCATGTCTCAGCTTTAGGCTTTTCTGTTTAATCACTTTATTTCTTTTAACCTCTTTTTTTCAGTTTTTGGTTTGATTGATACATGTACTGCCATCCTGCTTATGAAATTGACCAAATCCAAATTGCTTGACAGTGTGGTAAAACCAATTTGCATAAAATAGCTTTACAATCTTAGCAGTCATGCAAACAGTCACTAAAACAGGTGAGCCAAAGTCACATCACTATAAATACGTCCGTATCAAAATCCTGAATTCTGAGCAATTCACAGTAGGGGCAATACTATGTCGTAAGTGAAGATTGCCGGATATTAGGCGAACTCTGACGCGTACATCAGATTGTAACAATAGTTATCGTGGTTCGTCTCTCAACAGAACGCTCTTCCACTACTAAGAGTGAAGCGACCATGTGCAATGCTTCACAGCAAACCGTATTCTTGGCACGGATGTTAGGCTTTGCGGGTGTAGCTTTTCAAAGGAATCCAATTTTCGCGATGTAATTCCATAACTAGTTGTACTCAAAACACTTGAACTCAGATCAACTTTTATGATTTGATAGTTATAATGGTTTTGTGCCATAGCTGTCTGGTCAGGTATCATGAATATTTATTATCGGAGCAACTTAAATATGTCTGGGCCAGTCAAGTAAGAAAATGTCTCGACACAATGACACTCTGCCAATTAGTAAAAGGATGCTACCACTGTGCGTGTAGGATATTGCGTGTATCTCACAGCGGAAAACACTTGACGGTGTTGATCAAAAGACGCAATGTTTGTAACAAATGTAATCACATCTAAGTGGCTTGCATGGGCCATATTTGACCACGATATTGGCTTACCAGTCTTGGGGAGTCATGCTATAATTGCTTTAATTCTTCTTTTTACCGTTACGTGAACCCCATTTTCTCAGGTTGTTTGAAACTCACCAGGACTCTCACTGATGGAAGGACCAAACCTTTTTGCACTAACAGGCTTTCCCTGTTCGTTTTCAATAAGTAAGCGTCGTGCATTACCGGCAATTGTTTCCGAGGACATGCACTGATGACCCAGCGTACTTTTCAATGGGCGCCCTGGCATAAAGTACTATTTACTCTCTTTTTAAAAGAATATATAATTGACTTTTTTCTTTCGATTTCTGTTTTGAAAAATAAATATGTGTGAAGCAACTGCATACGTTTTTGAGTATATAGAAATAAACTCATGTTTTTTTATACTCAAAATGAACTTCACGCATCAAACGAGGATGTGTGAGGATATTGTAAGTGTGATGTTGCCATGTGTGTAGAATGAATGTTCGCCTTTATTAGCCAAGTAGGCTGTTATTAGGTGATGCATTTTCCTACCATTTTGCATTATACTACGTGGAATGAATTGTTACTTAATTGTTATTTACGTTCCAATTACGACGACTTGTTTCGCACTAAACAGGTGATCTAAGATACAAAAATATACTGATATCCGAGATCTTGTAAAGTCATTTGATAGTTAAGTCATGCTTCTTATTTGAGGAATGTTAAAACTGACATGCCATACTATCTAAGGAATAACTTGAAACCGTAAATCGTATTGTTATCCTCTAATTGAAAAATTTCTGTTACACCGGAGTACATCTTACAAAATGTAACAAAGCGATCCATTTTACATATATTATAGACAACCACAACATACATTTTGTAACCTTTAAGTTACTGAAATTTGTTAATAAGTTTTACAATTAAGGACATTACTTTTTGGTTATAATAGTTCCTTAGTTACTTTACGCACAGAGGTATAATTAATCTACATAGGCACATTAGTGTTGGCAAAATATTCTTGTACCGCCGATTGCCATAACAACTGAACATTGAAAACTCCTTTGTATGTTGAATGGATTAGACCTGCAGATACAGTTCTGAGTAGAGATGTTAATTAATAGTAATGCCTTTTTTACCTTGACTAGCTGGAATTTCTTCTCAAAGTTCTTCTGCGTATATTTGTATACTGATACAAAACTCGCTTCTCTAACCGCTTTACATAGTAGATAATTCCACAATGGACGATGGTGCCATCCTTCAAAATCTTCAAGTCAGCCCTGCACGACGCACTCGAGAGATCAGAATGCAAGATAACGTGTTTAAGTGTTTACGTTCCTCTCGAATGATTCTTATCACACGCGTTATCAATGCAACATGGATATTTGCAAAAATAAATTTATTTTTGTATGTTATCTTATGCCTCATTACTTTTCCACTAAGTTGTTTGGTGAAGCAATATCTTTTACATTGTGCAGCTCCCAAGGATATTTATCCACGAGTTGTTCCACAGGTTATGTATATTGCCTACTTGTAAGTTAATCTGTTATGATGTTTAAATAATAACCCACAAAATAATGAACGTATTGTTAAATTATATGCTTTGATTTAATTTGAAGTAACCACTTTTTCTGGCTATTAAACGGTAAAATGATTTGTAAAGTATGGCGTGATTTTACGTTTGTAACACGTTGCATTGAGTTGATCTTTTCAGTAACAATTAGTACGTGATTTAAGACATTTTATTGGTATGTTTCTTGTTGAAACTGCACTAGTACCTGGGAAGCGTTATATAACGGCTCGGAATCAATATACTTTATGTCTGTGCTTGATGATGTTGGCGACAATTGTCTATAGCACCACGAAATGTAGTCTCGCAACAACTAATCCTTTAATTATTACATTATGTTTTACTTTTGAACAGCGTTATTGTAAATGAGCGACGTGAATTTGTTACAACAAAAAGCGAGCACTCCTTAGTATAACTAATCGCTACTGAGATTCAAAATAAAATAATACGGACAATTTACAGATGTATTAAATTATGTCATAACTTTACTGTGACATCCTTGTTTCACTGAGAATACTTGGGGCAAGAGAGATCGCTAAGTACTAATTTGGATTTATTTTTCCAAACCTGACTGCTTCAACGCCAACAACAGACAAACCCGGCGAATACCAAATCCTTACAGCCTGATCTCCCGGGCACATGTAACATTTTACTTCGTGGCTGTACTTCGAGTGACTGTATAGGACCTTCACGGTGAAATAAGAGCTTTCGAAACCAACTTAATATGAAATACTTCCTGTTAACTACTCGTTTGTTATTGTAATCACTGGGATGCTGGTTTCCAGTTAAGTTGGCAGATAATTATGTTAAATAGACAAGTGTTGCGAGTTGAATATTTAGATGTACGGCAAACCAAGTCAGTGTTTGATTGGATTTACGCACATTTGAGTACAAATTGGGATATTAGTATTACATTTATGTTTCTAATAATTCCACAGTTTTGCTAGACCGTGCATGAATAAAGCAAACAGGCCCGTGGCAATGTTAAGGTTATACATGGCGGAAGAATACACAATGTACATACGTGTAGATATTAAGCAGGGCTCTCAGAAGTTCCCAGTATGATGCTAACAGACTATAAGGACACCGAATACTGGCCATCTTTCCACCAAAGCAGACGACTTCAGTTTTGGATTCTCAACTTCTTCTGTCCGCCCATTGGGTATACTTTGCAGCTCTATTCAGTTAATGCATTAACTTCTAAGTCCGTGATCTAACAGCTACATAACTACTTTACTTCAAACATGTTCAACTCTACAGATGGTCACATTGTCCCCGAACTTGTTCCGATCAAAGTAACTTCTTGTTCAAAGTAAACTTCTTGTTTATCTACATGAAAACGACTTTACATTTGTGTTGCTCTTCAATTGGTGGCTACGAAGTAAGCAAACGGCTTATTAAGAATCGCCGATATTGAATTGTCATGGTCATAGTTTTGAAAATCAGTGTCTGATTGCACTTAAATCATACATGTTTACAGTGATTTCTGTAGCACTAATGGTGTTCTCAAATTTGGTGAAAATTAGTTAAATTGTTCTAGAAATAAGGCAAACCTCAACTATTCCATTTTTACAAAAACGCTGGAGAAAAGGATCTATGTATGCATAATTGACGCTTCTTATGAATACAGTTATCGTACAAAATTCGATTGAATATTGTTGAATTGTTTGGTATATATAATAACATAAATTGTTCGTAATAATGACAATAAAAAAACTAATCCCCGCATAATACATTATAGTTTACCTAACCTACTGTAGCACTACTTAATTGTACAATTTGTTGGTAAAGGCTGATTTGTCTTCGAGATATGGCATAAAAAAAACATTTTTAAATTTGATTTCTTTCATAAATGAAGGAGAAAACCGTTATGTATTAGCACATTCGATGATTGACATAGATACAGTATAGAAAGTTAAGTTAAAATCGGTGATAGAGATTCATTGAAATATCACACTAAGCTGAAGTGTTATTATAGTCATCATTCCTTAAATAAGTTCCTGGCACTCTTAAAACATATGAATTAATATGGTACATATACCACAGAAAAGCCTTCTTGCCAAATTGCGTAGGAATCGATAGATTGCTTCCCGAAAATAAGATAATAATATTTACTACTAGCATACAAATTTAAATTGGAATTGATTGCATTGATTCGACGATATGACATAATTATACAAAATGACTATACGACCGCTATATTGGAAATAAGTGTATGACGTACTTAAGGCGTACCAATTTACTTCCCCTGCCGCTGTTCTACTTGTTTGTCAAACTTTTGTAGGAATCGGTTAATTTTTTTTTTCTAGAAATAACATAATACTTTTTTTTTCGTATTTTACTAACTAACAAAATGACTGAAGAAAAAGGCTAGGTTTCGGTATATATGATAATTCTAAATATATAGACTGCTTTCAGGTTACAAAATTTGTTCGAAATTGGTCCAACTCTATAGCAGATACACCAAATAAACCTATAATATTTATATAGCCACTATTTTGAAAAAAGTGCATGAACAAATAAAATCTTTTACGTTTTCAGGGTCTTTCATATTATTACTTAATTACCAATTTTGGCGAGTATTGATAGAGTAGTTTTCGATATATAACGTAAGACTTTATTTTTTTCACGTGGCGTTATCTTCCAAAATGGCGAACCAGTAACAATATCATTACATAAATGTAATGCTTACATGATGCACTGCCAACGCAAAAAATATTTCCTTTAAATCAGTTAAATGGTTTAGGAGATATGAGACATCCCCTTAATATTAAAATTACCGCTCAGGTGCCCTTTGAAGTTCCATATGTGTACCGAGTTTGGTGTAATTTGGTATATCGCGTTCTAAAGTTGAAAGGGTACAGACAGATGGGTACACAAACACACATATTCACACAGCCATGAAAGTAATATCATATGACTTTCTTTTCGTTGGAAAGTAGACTAAAATGGGACGATTTTTAGCATTTAAGGACGTTCAAAAAGTTGACATCATTTTCTTAATTTTTATCACATTATGTTACTTTTCATTGTGATAGAAAATATTAGTCTAAAAAATAGGATGATAACAGAAGAAACTTACTTTCCACAAAAGAGTGAAAACATTTGTAGGAATTTTACTAGGCCTCTGTTAATATACCTGCTACAGTACGCCTTACTAGCCCTCTGTTAATATACCTGCGACATATACGCCTTACTAGGCCTCTGTTAATATACCTGCGACATATACGCCTTACTAGGCCTCTGTTAATATACCTGCTGCAGATACGCCTTACTAGGTCTCTGTTAATATACCTGCTGCAGATACGCCTTACTAGGCCTCTGTTAATATACCTGCTACAGATACGCCTTACCAGGCCTTTGTTAATATACCTGCTACAGATACGCCTTACCAGGCCTCTGTTAATATACATGCTACAGATACGCCTTACTAGGTCTCTGTTAATATACCTTCTACAGATACGCCTTACTAGGTCTCTGTTAATATACCTGCTACAGATACGGTGCTCTAAAGAAGCTGACACGTGTCACTGGATTGCGTACAAAGCAGCCGTTGTCTGTTCACGCCTACCTAGCAATCTTAGTGTCCTTCCCCTTGGTGCCTGGTCCGTGGATTGGATTGGAAAGTGCTTACTAACGTCCCCCGGAGATATGCCTGAAGGCCTGTCATGGGACGGCATATAAAACAACTTTTTATCTAACTTAAACTAACACCCATGTTTTACCTGGGATTTGAACCCAGAGCCTCCCGCACCACAGACCGGCGGAGCACTAACCTACTGCGCCACAGGTGGGCGGCTTTTATTGCGTTGAGGTCGTCCAAAACTGTGACACTCTTTATGGACATACACAGTGCCCATTGCTGCCAACACAACTTGGCTGCTTTACAGAATGGGGAAAATGATGGGAATTTAGATTCTCATCTATGCTGCCTTCTGCAGGTTAATTATCCAGTCACTTACAAACTCCATCAGTAGTTTCGATGGCTCTTTTGTACGTCTTTTCGACATGGATATATCTCACTTGTCACTCATGCTTTGTTGTGGAAGACTGTTGACACACGCCACTGGAATTACGATCCCTCAAGTGATACACGTGCGTGCTGTAGTGGTGGTGTGGACGAGGCATAGCACGATGGCCTGTCTCGACGCACCATCACGGCGGACTCCAGCAATCTACTTGCTATCAAATAGACTAGAAACTAACACTGGACAGCTTGCGAGAAAACGTGTTGGCGTTGACACCTTCAGTCAGCGGATAGCAGCACCTATGCTCAATAGTGTATTCCAATGATGTTCTGATACAATGGCAACATGGTAGACATGAAGAAGAAATTTCCTTTTTTTTTTGGATAGTGTTTTTGACCATATCCATAATTTAAACCGCAAAAGTTCATATAGTTTTAAAGTGCCCTAAAATATAGTCATTAAATAAACACAACATACGCTACGGATTATTCAAGTTGGGCAGTGAAATTCCTTAGTGGGTTCGGCAATTACAATAATTGATATTTTATTACAATTCCTTAGTTACACATTGTACAGTGTTTCGTCATTTATTCACACGTGTTAATGAAATGTTCGTATACTCATTACTGCAGCCAAATTCCAATTTTTTTGAAGAAACAATGATATGCAGACAAATTTCTGACTAGGAAATACTAATTATGAAGTCTGATATTAGTTTATCTTGACCACTTGCAAATTTGCTTCACAAGCTTTTATGCGTATATGAGTTTACTGATACAGAACTGACTCAGCTAAGAGATCTAGATAGCGGGGAATTTCAAAATGGTCGCCATTGTTACTGTATGAAAAGTCTGCAAGTCAGTCATGCTCAAAGACACCCTCAAAATAACAGAATTGATGATAAATTGTGTATGTATTCACGTGTCTCCCGAATGATTCTTATCAGCATGTGTGACGTCATGGATATGAATGACCAGAAAAATCCATTTTCTTTTTTGTGTAATCTTATGCGTTACTTCTCTTCTGTTAAGTTTCTGAGCGATGAAACTTTCTTTGCGATGTGCGGATAACCAGGATAGCTTTTCATGAAATTTTCCACAGTGTATATAAGCTGCTTACCTGTTAGTTCTACTTCTGTCACGTTTCATAGGTAATCTAATGAATGATTAATGGGTATTCCATTTTAAGACTTAATTTAATTTAAATTAACTAGTTTATAGGGGATTAAAAGTGTGAATTATTTTTTGTGAAGCATGCCTTGGTTTGGGGTTATAACATAATGCAATGTCTTTGACATTCAAATTACCATATATGTGTGATATCCGACTTTGCAATGAAGAAATTTCTTTAATAATGTTTTGGATTTGTACTTGTACAATTTAAAGAATCTCCTGTAACTCGGTCACAGAGTAGATAAGTACGCAGATACGAAGTGGCGCAGCGGTTGCTTTGATGTGGTCGTACCCGTTCTCTGATTGGCTGAGAGACGCTCTCTGTACGGACCGTGCGTCTGATTGGCTAACGCATGCTGAGAAAGGATCCCCAATGGCTGGGCTGCCGGCTAGCGAGTAGCTTACCAGGCGCTGATTGGAGAACGGTGTTATAATGTTCTTCTAGCCAATGACGCCATTTTGTTGGTGTTGCACCTGGATGTTGCGGGATCAGCGATGGTTTTCTGAACTACTTTGTGTCTCGGGACAAACAAGATATATATTTGTGCTCGACGTTGGCAGCAGTTGCTTATGATACTACGGAAAGTGGTCTCACATCAAGTGACTGCCCCCCCCCCTCCCAGGTGAGGGATTCTTCTCTTATAGCATTTTCCTTCTACAGAGTAGAGATAAGAAAGTTTTCAANCATCAGCGATGGTTTTCTGAACTACTTTGTGTCTCGGGACAAACAAGATATATATTTGTGCTCGACGTTGGCAGCAGTTGCTTATGATACTACGGAAAGTGGTCTCACATCAAGTGACTGCCCCCCCCCCCTCCCAGGTGAGGGATTCTTCTCTTATAGCATTTTCCTTCTACAGAGTAGAGATAAGAAAGTTTTCAAAGCGTGGCTCACCGGGTGATTTCTTAGGAGCCGTGGATAATCTTTCGGCCATTATTATTTCTGCACAAAACCTCAGTCATGCCCGCGGTGGTCTGTAAACACAAATTGCCAAATATATCGTATTCTCTGACTGCAAGCGTTGTTTTTCTGTGACTATACTGACATTAACAACCTTAATCCTCCCCGCTACACTATATCTGACGATCACACTAAGTTTTCTATTTTTTTACGGTTATTATCTTAATGCACTCTTGAAAAAAAAATACCCCAGTGTTGGGTGAAACTAATTACACTGTCAACAATATATTTAGTGGAGTGGATTGTGAATATTTATATATATTTGTTTGGTTGCTCATTTCATTGCTTTAGTTTAAAAAATACAGCCTGCGAGTTTGTTTGTAATTTTGGTGACAGGATTGTAACAGAATTTATTACTACATGTATCGATGCTTAATAACGGTATAAAAATTCTAATTTAACAAGTCAAACAGAAAACTAAACATTAAAGCTGTAAAATTTTCAATATGTATTACACACGTTGTCCAGTACTCTAATTGCATATATTTAAAAACATCCCTAGTTCGCCAATAATCATTTTAGACGAAGTTACTGTGGCGTAACGCTCGATCGCAAACGAACTGGGTTTGAATCCCGGTCAGGCTGTCCTTTTGTTAAATATTAACGTAAACTGTTTAATGCACATGGAGCCAAACAAACCCCTTTCTTGCATTAACGAAATCTTAAAGTTTGGGGCAACTAAATAAGAATAACAAAATGATTTGGTTTCAAAAGTAAAATATATTTTATAGCCACTATACAAACAATTACTTAGGTTGGCCAAACGAAATTTGTTTTTTTTTTATTCAATAAAAGCTTTTTCTCGGCGTACTTCACTTCAAGCACTGTCAGCTCTGTGCGTGGCTACACTGACTCCGGACATGTTCCGATCTCAATCACTTCAAGTAAACTGTCAGTGTAAGTATACAAGTACGTGAGAACGTATTTCAAGGTGAACCAGGTTCGTTTTCCAGCACGGTCGCTCCTCGGATTTTCACACGTGGGAATATTTCCAGACGATGCCGCAGTTTGGCGTGTTTTCTCGGGGGTCTCCTTTTCCCACCACCCTTCCATTCCGGGGCTGTTCCATACTCACCTTGCTTCACCCTCATCGATTATCGAGACCCCGATGTTAATAGCCGCCCAAGCCTCTCCCCTCCACTTCTAATGAGTACGACTTTTCTTCTGTATTGCTCTTCTACATGCTGCTATTAAGTAAATAAACAGTATTTTTAAAATGTCTCAATTTAACGGGATTTTCTGCATTCGTCGAAATATTTATAAAACCAGATAAAATACAGATATACTTTGAACTACTATAGCCAAATTAAGTGTACTTGTATTATAATTGGAAAACTTAGTTTGAATAAGCGACGGAAGCAATTTTTAATTAATCACGGGGGCATGTTTTTTAAGTTAGGATTTCCCTCATAATAACAGTCAGTTACAGAAATGTAACCATGCGAACATATACACATTGGTAGCCATCTCAATGAAAAGGTTTAAATATGGCTGCTTTAACATAATTACTTGATAAAACTCAGTCTTTAGTGCAACTGTAGCCTAAAATTTCTGGAACTTGATGGATTATAAAAAATTTTCTTTCCTCCTTACCTTACCATAAAACCATCTGTTATGAATATGCTCTTAAATGAGGTTTGAGTGTCCTCATTTTCCCTACAGTTATAAGTATGTTTTACGCTCGTTTAAACAGGAATAAATATTTTTTAAATGTGTAATATTTCATGAAACATATCGTAACTCCTATTAAAGTATACAAAAAAAGTAATTATTTATTATTATGAAAAAATATGAAAGCAAGAATATACACTTCTACTATAATAGCTCAGGACAAAATTTTAGTGCTATGGGGTATTAGGTTCCTTTTTAAATCCCACCAAAGTGTGTGTGTATGTGAGGGTATTCAATGTATCTATAATCGTAACCTCACAGAAGAATGAAAGATTGTTGGCGCAGAAGTGACTCACATACATTGGTAATTAAAGCAAATATAGAATTACTAATTTCCAAATGAATTTGGATGTGCAACATTTAGTATTGCGTTTCATTTATTACTTTATTCGGTGCAGAGTATACCATGTAAAATTTATAGCAGCAGTAAGGTCTATAATAAACGTGGGGAATTCAAAAAAGTAATTTTTTCTCCATTAGGCAATAAAATAAAAATTCAAATTTTCAGGTGCAAAGTAGTATAATTTTCTATTATTAACATAATTATAAATATTATTTAATATTATCGCGATGAACACTTTGTTGCCGACGGACCAAGAGATATCATTGCAGATATAAAAAATTTGCTCCCACTTCAGTTTTTTTGCACAATCTGTCCCACGGCCGGTTATCTTCAGTAAATGCACTTCAGATTAAGTACAATTTCCTGTCAGTATTGCGTGACTATTTCCGGTTTTTCCAAAACTCCGCGTTAATTTTATTTATTGAAGCGCTTTGACGTATCTGTTTGCACTCGGGTAAGTATCTGATGTTTATAATTACCAACATTAAATTCATAGCCCAGATAAGAAGTGAACTTAAACAATATGATTGTGAAAGGNTTGCAATCTGATGTTTATAATTACCAACATTAAATTCATAGCCCAGATAAGAAGTGAACTTAAACAATATGATTGTGAAAGGCAGGAAGCAATACTCTTTAAAAAAATTTGGTTACCAAGGGGGAACATTTAACCAAAACGAAATCTAATGTAACGGCACATAAGAAAGAAAGAAACGCTTCCAACATTGCAGTAGAATAGTATTGATTCTACTTGCGACACAAATAAAGCCGTTTTTTACCTCACCGGACTGTCTTTTACGTGAATACTTGTGTGGATGTGATAGACCATGTAATTAAACAAACGCATTAAACTGAGAGAAAGGCTTGTTCCAGACAATGAAATACTTGTTTCTATAGCGCCAATAAATACATTTAGTTGTCCCAACCAAATATTTTGTTGAGTAAAAAAACCTGAAAAGCAACAAAATTAAATTTGTTCATCTAAAAAAAATACAGGCTTCATCTGCGTTGGACCACAAGAAATAAGGCTTTCAACAAAATATTTAGTTGAATCATTTTTATGTATTTGTTTGGCCACGAATTCTTGCATTTTTTTTTAAATACAGCTAAAGGGTTTATTTGTATTTTTGTGACATTTAGAATAGTTTTTTTTTAGTTCGTTTATTAACGTTTAATAATGGTATAAAATCCCTAATAAAATACATTCAACAGGAAACGATAACGTAAAGCTGTAAAACTTGAAATGTCTTTTACGCAATTGTTCCAGTATTTGAAATGTGTATATTTAGAAACATCATGCGTCGTCAACAGTCACTTAAGCTGATGGCGTTCACACAGCTCTAACGCCAACGATCTACTTTCGACTCTGGGTCGCACTTCCAATTATTTTTGTACATTAACCGAAAATATTTAACGTACATATACCCAAACAAATCTTAAGTTGCACCAACCAAATGTCAGTCTGGGACAGACAAATTAGAACAACCAAATACTGATTTGGTTACAAGAGCAAAATATTTCATTGACCATACACAAAAAGTAAATTGGTTGCAAAAAACAAATATTGTTTTATTTAAACAAAATGTTTTCAGTGTCTGTTGTCGAGTGGCATACTTTCCTACAGTTATCGCAAACTATGCACAAGATCATTAACAGGACGATACAAGTATATATATAAATATAAATATATAAGTAGTAGGGTTATGGGAATTCTGGTCCAACGTATTTTAAATGGGAGTTGTAAGGCTGTGGCTGAGGCTGTGGTTGGTGGTCTTCGGTTCGACTCGTACGAGCTCGGCAATCTTCGGCTCGACTCAGGGAGTGCTCAGAAGCATCGGCTAGGGTTTTTTGAATGTACCCGAAGGTGCTCGGCAGTTACGCCCAATAATTCTTCAAGCATATGTTGGTTTCTGGTAGCCATATTGGTTTTATAGGCAACTGGTACAAAGTTTTAAGCTATTTACAAATGTGGTGCATGGCTTAGGGATCTGAGTTCGAAGCGTTCAATCGTAACAATTGCAAATTACATCGTAGACATAGAAACAATCCAGCGATTTTTCCGAATGATGAAAAAATGTATATATAGAGCACTGGCGCGCGTTGATACCTTAGTTGAAGTTGTGACGTAGAGAAGTTAACATCTAATTGGAAGCATTCTCTTGCTGTACAGTGAATATGAATTGTGAATACGAAGGTCTGTCTTTGACGTCATCGAACATGGATCCGCGACCAGCATCATCGCTGTCTGATTGCCGACTGTGGTCGATTGTGTGATCGAGTTTATTCCTTTGGTCAAAATGCTCGTCAAAGAGAAAGAATCACCTGAACCTAAGAGTACATTTCGCACGAGGAAGAAATACGACAATGGCCACCCACCGTTTATGCAAGGTAATACATTGAAGAACCACATATAAAATTGCAAGGATTCGTCTTTTGAGAGCCAGAGGTGATGCCGTCCATACCCCTTGCTACATTGGTGGGTACTGATCCCACAGACGTTTATGACGATACAGTTAGTGTTAAAGATGGAATGAGTGCGGTAGAGTCGGTTTGTGTGGAATGTACACTTGCAAGACGTTCGCGTGAAGTAGACGAACTTCAAAATAAACGGTAGTCGGCTCTAAATACTGATGAGCATACAACTCCCGTTACAAAAAATAGCAAATTTAATAATGAGGATGAAACAGGAAGTGAAGACGATCATGAAGATAACATAGATGAAAATAAATATGAAGACAGTAATACTTTCGAAGGCGATGATGGCGATTTTCTCGATGCACTGATACACCCCTCCAACACATTTGCTGCAATGAGCGACACGAAGAAGGTAGAAGATGCAGAGAATACTGGCCAACTGATGACACACAATAACCCATGAATTACCCCTAAATGACTGCCAATGACCACTAATTACCTCTAAGCAACACCCAATGACTCCTAATGACATCTGATGATTCATCATGACCCATAAATGGCCCATAATTACCCATAATGACCCATAAATGACCTCTATTTTGGTTTGTGCTGTGCTAACTGCGGAAATGTATTAATTGAGAGAGAGATTTTTCAATGTTGCCGAAATNTGCATTGTGCTAACTGCGGAAATGTATTAATTGAGAGAGAGATTTTTCAATGTTGCCGAAATACCCTATGTATAAATCCGGCGCAATATAAAAATTAATAATTTAAAACAAAAACGTAATTTTTTTAATCGGATAATAAAAAAAGTTGTACAAATTGACATAACCTATGCCCATAAAACCAATATGGCTACAGAAACCAACACCTGCTTGAAAATAAAGTGAGCATAACTGCCGAGCACCTTCGGGTACATTCCCCGGACCCGAGACGACAGCTTAGGGAACGTCCTCAGTCAAGCCAAAGATTGCCGAGCTCGTACGAGTCGAGCCGGAGACCACCAGCCTCAGCCAACGCCACAGACTCAGAACTCTCATTTAAAATACGTTGTCCCAGTCTTCCGAAAATGCTACTACGTATTTCACCAATAATAAAAATAATGGTGTTATAAATTATTTAAAAATGGTAATTTATATATTGTTTACAAGTGAAAACACAGGATCATCTTAGAATAAAATGAGGTAGGGAAATAAGTAAAAAGAATTGAAAATAATTTTTAAAATGTTTATTTATTCCTAAATAAATTTTTTTTTTTTATTTTTTCTAAATGCAGTCCATTACTGTAGAGATGAGGTTAATGCAGTCGAGTGGTGGACCGATATTTCAGCTCGCAGATGTAAGCCAAGCTGTTAGAGCAGGGAATGTCATTGAGCTCGGTAGTGCGGGCGATGGATCCACATTTCTCCTGGATTCCATTAGCGTTGTTTGGTTCTCCAGACGCCAATTTGGAGTAACCAGACTCTTCCAGTGGGACACCTGAAACACAGTGACGACTTCCCATACTACACACGCGACACTTAACTAGAAGACCACTCACATGCTTTGCCATTAGTTAACTGATGATGTTAGTTAGGAAGAGGGTAGTAAGGAAATGTAATTAAATTTCTCTATCATTAATGCCTCAGATATTTTTTTTGAGGACATTGATTTGGAAGTTCTTATAATTCAGGTCCTATTGTTGCATTTTAACTTGAAGGCTGGGTAAATTACATGCAAGAAAGGGGATAATTTTGAAAATACAATTTCCTGTTTGCCTGTAGTGGATATGGCATTGTGCATTTTATATAGCATGGGACATACTAAACCCAAAATGAATGGGTCTTGAAATATCCTTTCTGTAAGATATTCCTCCCTGAAGGAGACAATCCCTTTCATGGACAAAGTGAAAGACTTTTCAGATTAAAAGTTTTGGCTATGGATAACTCATGGTGTGACCAGAGAGGCTGCGCAATGGATATTGCTGTAGATAATTATGGATGGCAGTAAATTAATCCAAATAAACGGCATTAAATTATGCGTCCAAAAAATAATGGGCCCAGTCTGCTTGTCTGAAATAAAGACCAGTATGAGATGTAGGCAGTACGTACCATCCAGAGTGAGGAAGTCCCTGGAGTCTTGGAACTCGGTGATGCAGACAAAGAAGTAGGCGTTGCTGCTGGCGCCAGTGATCCTGCTGTATCTGCCGATGATGGTGGAGAAGAGCTGCGCCTCCTCACTGGAGCTGATGACTCCCAGTTGTCCGCCGTCAGTGAGGCATGTCTGCACGGCCTGGGTCCATGTCTGTGGCTGTGAGTAGAACTTGTAGAAGCCGAAGCCGGGGAAGTACTCGTAGCCTGTGGAGCCGCTGGAGAGTACAGTGGTGGCCTGGCTGCTGGCCGCCAGGAGGACGCACGCCAACACTATCTTCAGCATCTGCAACATCATGGAGAACCTGACACATTTCGCTGACTAGTGTTGTACCAGCTACCACATGTCAGTGACTAGTACTGTACCAGCTGCCACATGTCAATAACTACAACTGTACCAGCTGCCACATGTCGTTGACTAGTACTGTACCAGCTGCCGCATTTCACTGACTAGTACTGTACCAGCTGCCCCATGTCGATGACTGCAACTGTACCAGCTGCCACATGTCGTTGACTAGTACTGTACCAGCTGCAACATGTCGTTGACTAGTACTGTACCAGCTGCCACATGTCGCTGACTAGTACTGTACCAGCTGCCACATGTCGCTGACTAGTACTGTACTAGCTGCCATATGTCGCTGACTATTACTGTACCAGCTGCCACATGTAGCTGACTAGTACTGTACCAGCTGCCACATGTCGCTGACTAATACTGTGCCAGATGCCACATGTCGTAGACTAGTACTTTACCAGCTGCCACATGTCGTTGACTAGTACTGAAACAGCTGCCACATGTCACTGACTAGTACTGTACAAGCTGCCACACGTCGCTGACTAGTACTGTACCAGCTGCCACATGTCGCTGACTAATACTGTGCCAGATGCCACATGTCGTAGACTAGTACTTTACCAGCTGCCACATGTCGTTGACTAGTACTGAAACAGCTGCCACATGTCACTGACTAGTACTGTACAAGCTGCCACACGTCGCTGACTAGTACTGTACCAGCTGCCACATGTCGCTGCCTAGTACTGTTTTTTTCAGAGTTTGTTTGATTGATAAATGTACTTTCATCCTGAAAACGAAATGGACCAAATCCAAATAGTTTCGACAGTGTGGTAACGCTGGTTAGCATAAAATAACTTCACAACCTTAGCTGTCATTCACCCCGTCACTTAAACAAGTATGCCAAGTGCATATCACTGTAAATACGTCCGTATCATGAATCCATCTCCTAAGCAATTCACAGTAGGAGCAATACAATAGTGTAAGTGATGATTGCGAGATACTATGCGAACTCTGACACGGACATCACATTGCCGCAATAGTTATCCTGCTTTCGTCACTCAACAGAATACTCTTCCATTACTAAGTTTGAAGCCACCACATGCTATGCCCCACAGCAAACTGTACTCCGAGCACGGCTGTTATGCTTATTGGTTGTAGCTTTTCAAAGGATTCCAGATGTCGCGAAATCTTTCCATTATTAGTTGTATTCCAAATCACGTGACAGGGATGTTCGAAAGTCCCAATGTGTGTAACAAATGTAATCACATCTAAGTGGCTTGCATGGGCCAGATTTGACCACGATATTGGCTCACCAGTCTTGGGGAGTCATGCAATATTTGCCTTAATTCTCCATTTTACCGTCACATGAACCACACTTGCTCAGGTTGTTTGAAACTCACCATGACTCTCATTGATGTAATGACCAATTATTTATGCACTAACAGGCATTCCCTGTTCGTTTTCAATAATTGCACGGCGTGCATTACTGGCAATTGTTGCCGAGGACATGCACTGACGACCCAGCGTACTTTTCAATTGGCGTCCTGCCATAAAGTACTATTTGCTTTCTGGTTTAAAAGAATATATAATTTACTTTTTTCTTTCGAATTATATGTTGCAAAATAAATATGTGGTAAAAGATTACATACGTGTTTGAGTATATACAAATAAGCTAATGCTTTATTTAGCTCAAAAAGAACTTCACGCATCAACAGAGCACGTGTAGGGATATTGTAAGAGTGATGTTCCCATGTTTGTATAATGAATGTTCGCCTTTCTTAGTCAAGTGTGCATTTATTATGTTATGCATGTTCCTAACATTTTAATGTAAAATGCATTATACTACGTGGTAAGAGTTTTTACTAAATTATTTACGTCGCAGTTACGGCGACTCGTTTCGCACTAAGCTGTTAATCTAAGATACAACAATATCCTGATATNGGCGACTCGTTTCGCGCTAAGCTGTTAATCAAAGATACAACAATATCCTGATATCCGAGGTCTTGTTAAGTCATTTGATAGTTAAGTCACGCTGCGTATTAGAGGAATGTTAAAACTGACTTACCATACTACCTAAGGAATAACTTGAAACCGTAAATAGTATTGTTTAACTCTAACCTAAAATTTCCTGTTACACCGGAGTACTTTTTACAAAACGTTACACAGCGATCAATTTCCATATATTATAAACAACCACAACATACATTTTGTAAAATTTAAGTTAGTCGGTGAAATTTCTTAGCAAATTTTTCAATTAAGGATATTATTTTTATTATAATAGTACCTTAGTTACATTCCACATTGGGGTATAGTAATTGTTTATAGCCACATTACTGTTAGCAAAATAATCTTGTACCGCCGATTGCCATAATAATTGAACAATGAAAATTATTTTGTATGTTGAATAGATTAGACCTGCAGATACAGTTCTGAGTAGAGATATTAATAAATAGTTATGTCATTTTACCTTGACTAGCTGCAAATTTCTCCTCAACGTTCTGCTGCGTATATTAGTATACTGATACAAAACTCGCTTCTCTAACCGCTTTATATAGTAGATAATTCCAAAATAGACGACGTTACCATCCTTCAAAATCTGCAAGTCAGACTTGCACGACGCACTCGAGAGATCAACAATCAAGAAAGAGGGTTATAGTATTTACGTTCATCAGGAATGATTCTTATCACATCCGGAATCTTAATCATAAGAATATTTCCTAAAATAAATTTATTTTTGTCGATAACGTAATGCTCAAAACTTTTGTGAAAAGCGTTTGAGTGATGTAATATTCTTTACGATGTGCAGATCACCAGGATATTTCCATACGAGTTGTTCCATAATTTATATACATTGCTAACTTGTAAGCTCACATGTTGTGATGTTAAATCAATAACCTATAAAATAAGTAACGTATTATTCAAATATATGTGTTGATTTAATTTGAATTAACCAGTTTACGGGCTTTTAAACGTTAAAATGTTTTGTAAAGCACGGCGTGATTTGCGTTTTTAACAACTTGCACTGTGTGGAACATTTCAGTCACAATTACTGCGTGATTTTAGATATTTGTTTGTTATATTTATTTTTTGAACTGCACTAGGTCGAGTGGAACGTTATATTAAATCTCGGAATCAATATACTTTGTCTGTGTTTGATGACGTTGGCGACAGTTCATTATGACACCAAGGAATGTAGTCTCACAACGACTGATCCTCAAAATACTACAATATGTTTTGCTTTTGAACAGCATTAATGTAAATGAATGACGTGAATTTGTTACATAATATAGCGAGGACACCTTTGTGTAACAAATCGCTACTAAGATTCAAAANGCTACAAAGATTCAAACATTAAATAATACGGACACTTCACAGACGGATTAAATTGTGTTATAACTTCACTGTTACCTTCTTGTTTCACTCAGAATATTCGGGCCAAGTAAGAGTTCGCAAAGTACTAATTTGGATTCCATTTTCCAAACCTGACTGTTTCAACGGCAACAACAGACAAACCCGGCGAATACCAAATCCTCCCGGCCTGATCTCCCGGGCACATGGAACATTTTACTTCGTGGCTGAGCTGCGAATGATTGTATAGGACCTTCACGGGAAATAAGAGCTTTCGAAACCAACTTAATATGAAATACTTCCTGTTAACTGCTCGTTTGTTTTTATATTCACTGAATTGCTGGCTCCCAGTTAAGTTGGCAAATAATTATGTTAAATAGACAAGTATTGCGAGTTGAATATTAAGATTTACGTCAAACCAAGTCAGTGTTTTATTGTCTTTACACACATTTGAGTACAAATTGGGATATTAGTATAACATTTATGTTTACAATAATTCCACAGTTTTGCTAGACCGATGCATGAATAAAGCAAACAGGCCCGTGGCAATGTTAATGTTATATATGGCGGAAGAATACACGATGTGAATACGTGTAGATATTAAGCAGGGCTTTAAGAAGTTCCCAGTTTAACGCTAACATACAATACGAGCACTGAATACTGGCCATCTTTAAACCGAAGCAGACGACTTCAGTTGTTGTTTCTGTTTGTTAATTGTGTTAATAGAGTTTCTCAACTTCTTCTGTCCGCCCATTGGGTCTACTTCGTCTGAACACGTTGTAGCTCTAATCAGTTCATGCATTAACTTCTAAGGCCGTGGTCTAACTGGTACAGAACTACTTTACTTCAAACATGTTCAGCTCTGCAGATGGTTGCATTGTCCCCGAACTTGTTCCGATCAAAGTAACTTCTTATTCAAAGTAAACTTCTTGTGTATGTACATGAAAACGACGTGTTCTATTTATGTTGCTCTTCAAAATGGTGCTACGAAATATGTAAACGGCTTATTAATATGGCCGATATTGACGAGAATCATCAAGTTACCCTATACGTTGTACTATTAAAGTAAAAATAAGAATATGTCTCTTTAAATAAATAAAATATGTATTAAGAAATGAAAAAAGTACAAATAATAACGGGAACATGTTTTTTCAGTTTAGAGTTTCCTTTTGCTTGCATTCAACTACAGATCATCTAGAATAAATGTATGTATATGACGTTTATAATAGAGACTAACAGCATAAAATGTTTTTGGCAAATTTCATTATATCGTTAATTAAATATATATCACAATGTTATCAAAATATTTATTTGGCCATATTTTTTAGAATCTGTGTCTGATTGCACTTAAACCATGTAAGTTTCCGTTAAATAAATATGTGGTAAAAGATTACATACGTGTTTGAGTATATACAAATAAGCTAATGCTTTATTTAGCTAAAAAAGAACTTCACGCATCAACAGAGCACGTGTAGGGATATTGTAAGTATGATGTTCCCATGTTTGTATAATGAATGTTTGCCTTTCTTAGTCAAATGTGCATTTATTATGTTATGCATGTTACTTACATTTTAATGTAAAATGCATTATACTACGTGGTAAGAGTTTTTACTAAATTATTTACGTCGCAGTTACGGCGACTCGTTTCGCACTAAGCTGTTAATCTAAGATACAACAATATCCTGATATCCGAGGTCTTGTTAAGTAATTTTATAGTTAAGTCACGCTGCGTATTAGAGGAATGTTAAAACTGACTTGCCATACTACCTAAGGAATAACTTGAAACCGTAAATCGTATTGTTTAACTCTAACCTCAAATTTCCTGTTACACCGGAGTACTTTTTACAAAACGTTACACAGCGAACAATTTCCATATATTGTAAACAACCACAACATACATTTTGTAAAATTTAAGTTAGTCGGTGAAATTTCTTAGCAAATTTTTCAATTTAGGATATTATTTTTATTATAATAGTACCTTAGTTACATTCCACATTGGGGTATAGTAATTGTTTATAGCCACATTACTGTTAGCAAAATAATCTTGTACCGCCGATTGCCATAATAATTGAACAATGAAAATTATTTTGTATGTTGAATAGATTAGACCTGCAGATACAGTTCTGAGTAGAGATATTAATAAATAGTTATGTCATTTTACCTTGACTAGCTGCAAATTTCTCCTCAACGTTCTGCTGCGTATATTAGTATACTGATACAAAACTCNTGTCATTTTACCTTGACTAGCTGCAAATTTCTCCTCAACGTTCTGCTGCGTATATTAGTATACTGATACAAAACTTGCTTCTCTAACCGCTTTATATAGTAGATAATTCCAAAATGGACGACGGTACCATCCTTCAAAATCTGCAAGTCAGACTTGCACGACGCACTCGAGAGATCAACAATCAAGAAAGAGGGTTATAGTCTTTACGTTCATCAGGAATGATTATTATCACATCCGGAATCTTAATCATAAGAATATTTCCTAAAATAAATTTATTTTTGTCGATAACCTTATGCCTCAAAACTTTTGTTTAAAACGTTTGAGTGATGCAATATTCTTTTCGATGTGCAGATCACCAGGATATTTCCTCACGAGTTGTTCCATAATTTATATACATTGCTTACATGTAAGCTCACATGCTGTGATGTTAAATNTGTGCAGATCACCAGGATATTTCCTCACGAGTTGTTCCATAATTTATATACATTGCTTACATGTAAGCTCACATGCTGTGATGTTAAATCAATGACCTACAAAAGAACTAACGTATTATTCAAATATATGTGTTGATTTAATTTGAATTAACCAGTTTACGGGCTTTTAAACGTTAAAATGTTTTGTAAAGCACGGCGTGATTTGCGTTTTTAACAACTTGCACTGTGTGGAACATTTCAGTCACAATTACTGCGTGATTTTAGATATTTGTTTGTTAGATTTATTTTTTGAACTGCACTAGTTCGAGTGGAACGTTATATTAAATCTCGGAATCAATATACTTTGTCTGTGCTTGATGACGTTGGCGACAGTTCATTATGACACCAAGGAATGTAGTCTCACAACGACTGATCCTCAAAATACTACAATATGTTTTGCTTTTGAACAGCATTAATGTAAATGAATGACGTGAATTTGTTACATAAAATAGCGACGACACCTTTGTGTAACAAATCGCTACTAAGATTCAAAATAAAATAATACGGACACATCACAGACGGATTAAATTGTGTTATAACTTCACTGTTACATTCTTGTTTCACTGAGAATATTCGGGCCAAGTAAGAGTTCACAAAGTACTAATTTGGATTCCATTTTCCAAACCTGAATGCTTCACCGCCAACAACAGACAATGCTGGCGTATTCCAAATCCTTCCGGCCTGATCTCCTGGGCACATGTAACATTTTACTTCGTGGCTGTGCTGCGAGGGACTGTAGAGGACCTTCACGGTGAAATAAGAGCTTTCGAAACCAACTTAATATGAAATACTTCCTGTTAACTACTCGTTTGTTATTGTAATCACTGGGATGCTGGTTTCCAGTTAAGTTGGCAAATAATTATGTTAAATAGACAAGTATTGCGAGTTGAATATTAAGATTTACGGTAAACCAAGTCAGGGTTTTATTGTCTTTACACACATTTGAGTACAAATTGGGATATTAGTATTAAATTTATGTTTACAATAATTCCACAGCTTTGCTAGACCGGTGCATGAATAAAGCAAACAGGCCCGTGGCAATGTTAATGTTATATATGGCGGAAGAATACACGATGTGAATACGTGTAGATATTAAGCAGGGCTTTCAGAAGTTCCCAGTTTAACGCAAACAGACCACAGGTGCACCGAATACTGGCCATCATTCCACCAAAGCAGACGACTTCAGTTTTTGTTTCTGTACCTGATTTGTGTAAATAGAGTTTCTCAACTTCTTTTGTCCGCCCATTGGGTCTACTTCGTCTTAACACGCTGTTACTCTAATCAGTTTATGCACTTACTTCTAAGGCCGTGGTAACTGGTACAGAACTACTTCACTCGAAACATGTTCAGCTCTGCAGATAGTTACGTTGTCCCCGAACTTGTTCCGATCAAAGTAACTTCTTGTTCAAAGTAAACTTCTTGCGTATGTACATGAAAACGACGTTCTACTTGTGTTGCTCTTCAAAATGGTGCTACGAAGTTTGTAAACAGCTGATTAATATGGCCGATATTGACGAGATTCATCAAGTTACCCTATACGTTGTACTTTTTAAGTCTAAATAAGATTATGTCTCTTTAAATAAATAAAAAAATGTATTAAGAAATGAAAAAAGTACAAATAATAACGGGAAAAGTTTTTTTTAGTTTAGAATTTTCTTTTGCTTGCATTGAACTACAGATCATTTAGAATAAATTTCTGTATATGACGTTCATAATAGAGACTAACAGCATAAAACGTTTTGGCAAATTTAATTATATCGTTAATTAAATATATATCACAAATTTATCAAAATATTTATTTGGCCATATTTTTGAGAATCAGTGTCTCATTGGACTTAAACCATGCAAGTTTTTCGTTGTTAACTGTAGAACTATTCTTGTGCACAATTTGGTGGAAATAAGTTTAATTGTTCTGGAAATAAGGAAAAACCTCAACTATTCCAATTTTACCAAAACCAAGGGAAAGTATCTATGTACGCATAATTGACGCTTCTAATATACAGTTATCGTATAAAATTATATTGCATTTTGATGAATTGTTTAGTAGATATAAAAACCTAAATTGTTGGTATTAATGCCAATTAAAAAAGGCCTTCCACACTTAAAACATTATAGTTTAAAATAAACTTCTGTAGCACTACTTGCTTGTACAATTTGTATGTAAAGGTTGATTTGTCTTCGAGATATGGCCCAAAAATACATTTTTGTTATTTATTACTTTCATAAATGGAGGACAAACCCATATCTATTAGCCCATTCTATGATTGACATAGATATAGTATAGAATGTTAAGTTTAAATCTGTGATATAGTTTCATAGATATATCTCACTCAGCGATAGTATTATTTTAGACATCATTCCTTAAATAAGTTCCTGGCACACTTAAAACATATGAATTAATATGGCCTACAACATAAAAGCTTGTTCGCCATATTTTTGTAGGAATTGGTTGATTGTTTCCCGTTAATGAGATAAAAATAATATTTACTACATGCATACAAATTTAAATAAAAATATGTATATATACTACCAGCATACAAATTTAAATTAGAATTGATTTAATGGACTTGACGATACGACATACTTTTACAAAATGACGATATGACTACTAATTTAAAAATAAGGTTAGGACATACCTAAGGCGTGCAAATTTACTTCCCCTGCCGCAGTACAACTTGTTTGTCAAATTTTTTTAGGAATCGGTTAATTTTTTGCGAGAAATGACATAAAACTCTTATTTTTCGTATTGCACTATCTTACAAAATGATTGACGAAAGTGGTTATGTGTCGGCATATGATAATTATAATATATACTTTCAGCTTACAAAATTTGTTCGAAATTGGTCGAACTGTAAGGCAGATCCAGTAAATAAACCTTAAATATTTGTATAGCCACTATTTAGAAAAAAAGTGAATAAGCAATTAAAATCATTTACGTTTTCAGAGTCTTTAATATTATTACTTACTTGCCAAGTTTGGCGACTATTGTTCGAGTAGTTTTTGAGATATAACGTAAGGCTTTACTTTATTCAAGTGGCGTTATCTTCCAAAATGAAAGAACCAAAAACAATGGCAAAGTTTCAATTTTTGGTTTAAATCAGTTGACTGGTTCTTGAGATATGAGACATCTCCCTAGATATTAAAATCTCCGCTTTTTTGAAAGTAAGGGCCTGTAGCGGTCATTAACGATAGAAGTCAGGTGTCCTTTTCAAGTTCTATATGTGTACCGAGTTTGCTGTAATTTGGTTTCTTGCGTTCAAAAGTCGAAAGGGTACAGACGCATACACACCACAGTCACACACACACAAACACACACACATTCACAAAGCCATGCAAGTAATCTCATAAGCTTTTCTTTCCTACGCAAGGTAGGCTAACACTGCACGATTTTTAGCCTTTAAGTTCAAGAAGTTAACATTATATTCTTAATTTATATCACATTACATTATATTTCTTTGTGATACAAAATATTAGTCTGAAGATAGGATGATAATAGAAGAAAATTACTTTCCACAAAAGAGTGGAAACATTTCTAGGAATTTTAATTTAATACGTTTTTTACTACAAATCTCAAAATTGCACCGAAGTAATGTGTTAGCCTGCAGTTAAAAATAATTGTTAATATGAATAATTTGTCAAGAACAATATTTCATGGAAATTATTAACACGGTTAGTTCGTGTTTCAGTTGTAAATTTGTAAATAAAATTAGAAGTCAAAATACTCCAAAATTGAAGCTCAATACAGGTGAACCAAGTGTTGGATTTAAAAGAATTTGCAGAGTGACTTTAGTAAACACTGGGCTTGACATAAAAATCTGTGTCGAATAAATGTATGTATTTTTATGGTATCACGATTTTAAGTTAACGATCTAAAATTTTTGTTTAAAAAAATAACATAATGAATTATAAATTTCGCAAATTATGGTAATTCTGTATTGCGTTACCAAAATATAGCATGTCCGAAAAGTATCTAACATTGTCAAAACCTAGAAAAACTTGCAGGGTCTTGAACAGCCGTAATGACAGCTCCAAAATACTCACCAGGATCGCAGATACCCCTTACTAGGTCTCTGTTAATATACCTGCTGCAGATACGCCTTACAAGGCCTCTGTTAATATACCTGCTGCAGATACGCCTTACTCGGCCTCGGTTAATATACCTGCTGCAGATACGCCTTACAAGGCCTGTGTTAATATACCTGCTGCAGATTCGCCTTACTGGGCCTCTGTTAATATACCTGCTCCAGATACACCTTACTGGGACTCTGTTAATATACCTGCTACAGATACGCCTTAAAGGCCTCTGTTAATATACTTGCTGCAGATCCGCCTTACAAGGTCTCTGTTAATATAACTGCTACAGATAGGCCTTACTGGGCCTCTGTTAATATACCTGCTTCAGATACGCCTTACTGGGCCTCTGTTAATATACCTGCTACAAGTTTGGCGACTATTGTTCGAGTAGTTTTTGAGATATAACGTAAGGCTTTACTTTATTCAAGTGGCGTTATCTACCAAAATGAAAGAACCAAAAACAATGGCAAAGTTTCAATTTTTGGTTTAAATCAGTTGACTGGTTCTTGAGATATGAGACATCTCCTTAGATATTAAAATCTCCGCATTTTTGAAAGTAAGTGCCTGTAGCGGTCATTAACGATAGAAGTCAGGTGTCCTTNGTTATCTTCCAAAATGAAAGAACCAAAAACAATGGCAAAGTTTCAATTTTTGGTTTAAATCAGTTGACTGGTTCTTGAGATATGAGACATCTCCCTATATATTAAAATCTCCGCTTTTTTGAAAGTAAGGGCCTGTAGCGGTCATTAACGATAGAAGTCAGGTGTCCTTTTCAAGTTCTATATGTGTACCGAGTTTGCTGTAATTTGGTTTCTTGCGTTCAAAAGTCGAAAGGGTACAGACGCATACACACCACAGTCACACACACACAAACACACACACATTCACAAAGCCATGCAAGTAATCTCATAAGCTTTTCTTTCCTACGCAAGGTAGGCTAACACTGCACGATTTTTAGCCTTTAAGTTCAAGAAGTTAACATTATTTTCTTCATTTATATCACATTAGATTATATTTCTTTGTGATACAAAATATTAGTCTGAAGATTGGATGATAATAGAAGAAAATTACTTTCCACAAAAGAGTGGAAACATTTCTAGGAATTTTAATTTAATACGTTTTTTACTACAAATCTCAAAATTGCACCGAAGTAATGTGTTAGCCTGCAGTTAAAAATAATTGTTAATATGAATAATTTGTCAAGAACAATATTTCATGGAAATTATTAACACGGTTAGTTCGTGTTTCAGTTGTAAATTTGTAAATAAAATTAGAAGTCAAAATACTCCAAAATTGAAGCTCAATACAGGTGAACCAAGTGTTGGATTTAAAAGAATTTGCAGAGTGACTTTAGTAAACACTGGGCTTGACATAAAAATCTGTGTCGAATAAATGTAGGCGTATGTATTTTTATGGTATCACGATTTTAAGTTAACGATCTAAAATTTTTGTTTAAAAAAATAACATAATGAATTATAAATTTCGCAAATTATGGTAATTCTGTATTGCGTTACCAAAATATAGCATGTCCGAAAAGTATCTAACATTGTCAAAACCTAGAAAAACTTGCAGGGTCTTGAACAGCCGTAATGACAGCTCCAAAATACTCACCAGGATCGCAGATACCCCTTACTAGGTCTCTGTTAATATACCTGCTGCAGATACGCCTTACTAGGCATTTGTTAATATAACTGCTGCAGACACGCCTTACTGGGTCTATGTTAATATACCTGCTACAGATAAGCTTTACTAGGCCTCTGTTAATATACCTGCTACAGATACGCCTTACTGGGTCTATGTTAATATACCTGCTACAGATACGCCTTACTAGGCCTCTGTTATTATACCTGTTACAGATACGCCTTACTAGGCCTCTGTTAATATACCTGCTACAAATAGCCTTACTGGGTAAATGTTAATATACCTGCTACAGATACGCCTTACTAGGCCTCTGTTAATATACCTGCTACAGATAGCCTTACCGGGTCTAGATTAATATACCTTGTACAGATATGNATACCTGTTACAGATACGCCTTACTAGGCCTCTGTTAATATACCTGCTACAAATAGCCTTACTGGGTAAATGTTAATATACCTGCTACAGATACGCCTTACTAGGCCTCTGTTAATATACCTGCTACAGATAGCCTTACCGGGTCTAGATTAATATAACTTGTACAGATATGCCTTACTAGGCCTCTGTTAATATAACTGCTACAGATTGCCTTACTGGGTCTATGTTAATATACCTGCTACAGATACGCCTTACTAGGTCTCTGTTAATATACCTGCTACAGATACGCCTTACTAGGCCTCTGTTAATATACCTGCTACAGATAGCCTTACTGGGTCTATGTTTATATACCTGCTACAGATGCGCCTTACTAGGCTTCTGTTAATATACCAGCAACAGATAGCTTTACTGGGTCTATGTTAATATACATGCTACAGATACGCCTTACTAGGCCTCTGTTAATATACCTGCTACAGATACGCCTTACTAGGCCTCTGTTTATATACCTGCTACAGATACGCCTTACTAGGCCTCTGTTAATATACCTGCTACTGATATGCCTTAAAAGGCCTCTATTAATATACCTGCTACAGATACGCCGTACTAGGCCTCTGTTAATATACCTGCTACAGATACGCCTTACTGGACCTCTGTTAATATACCTGCTACAAATACGGTGCTCTAAAGAAGCTTGTCACATGTCACTGGATTGCGTACGAGGCAGCCGTTGGCTCTGTTCACGCCTACCTGACAACCTTAGTGACCTTCCCCACAGTGCGTGGTCCGTTGATTGTATTATAAAGAGCTTACTAACGTCCCCTGGTGATATGCCTGAATGCCTATCATGGGACGGCATAGAAACCAACATGTGATCTAACTTAAACCAACATCTATGTCTTACCTGGGATTCGAGCCCAGAGCCTCCCGCTCCCCAGACCGGCGGCGCACCAAACAACTGCGCCACAGGAGGGCGGCTTTTATTGCGTTGAGGTCGTGCAGAACTGTGGCACTGTTTATGGGCATACACACGTGTCCATTGCTGCCAACACAACTTGACTGCTTTACGAAATTGTGAAAATGATGGGCATTTAGACTGTCATCTATGCTGCCTTTTGCAGATAAATTATCTAGCCACTCGCAAACTCCATCAGTAGTGTCTATGGCTGTTTCGTACGTCTTCTCGACATGGAAATCTCTCACTTGTCACTCATGCTTTGTTTTGGATGAGTGTTGACCCACGCCACTGGAAACACGATCCCTCATGTGACACACATGCGTGCTGTAGTGATGATGTGGGCGAGGTATAGCACGATGGCCTGTCTCGACGCACCATCACGGTGGACTCCAGTAGTCAACTTGCTATCAAATACACTAGAAACTGACACTGGACAGCTTCCGAGAAAACGTGTTGGCGTTGACACCTTCAGTCAGCGGATAGCAGCACCTATGCTCAATAATGTATTCCTATGATGTTCTGATACAATACCAACATGGTGGACATGATGAGGAAATATCCTATTCTATCTGGAAAGTGTGTTTGACAATGGTCAAATATTAAACCACAAAAAATTTTCATAATATCAAATATTTTAAAAGTGGTGAATATTTACCAAGAATGTTAAAAGTTATAAATTATTTTAGTATTTTTGGAAATGTAGCAATAGTAATCTCATTAGCCACTAGGTTATTTTTCTCGCACTTCCGCCAATGCTGATCATATGTAGCTGTCTGTATTTGTTTATAGCCTGATGTCAGTGGTCTCAGGAAGAAACCCCTTCACCGATGATAACGAGGGGGCGGGGGTATGATGGTGAGCGATTAAAGGCTAGAGAGACCGCCAGAGGGACACCTGTTTTCACGACGTCACCGACCAGATAAGGTGTTACAGGGGAGAACCCACAGATATCAACATGCTGGCCGCCTTTGTCCTCCGAGATAACCATTCTTCAGTAACGTACAATATGGGATAGAAAGATTGGTCGAATAACGAAGTATAAAATATAGCACTGTAACAGAACAGATTTAAACATTTAGCTTGTCCGAAGTTANATGCTCTAAAGAAGCTGACACGTGTCTCTGGATTGCGTACAAGGCAGCCGTTGGCTCTGTTCACGCTTACCTGGCAATCTTAGTGTCCTTCGCCTCGGTGCGTGGTCCGTTGATTGGATTGGAAAGGGCTTACTAACGTCCCCCGGTGATATGCCTGAAGGCCTATCATGGGACGGCATACAAACCAAAGTCTGATCTACGTTAAACCAACACCCATGTCTTACCTAGGATTCGAACCCAGAGCCTCCCGCACCCCAGACTGGCGGCGCACCAACCAACTGCGCCACAGGAGGGCAGCTTTTATTCCGTTGAGGTCGTCCAGAACTGGGACACTGTTTATGGGCATACACACGTATCCATTGCTGCCAACACAACTTGACTGCTTTATGGAATGTGAAAAATGATGGGCATTTAGACTGTCATCTATGCTGCCTTTTGCAGATCAATTATCCAGCCACTCTTAAACTCCATCAGTAGTTTCTATGGCTGTTTCGTACGTCTTCTCGACATGGAAATCTCTCACTTGTCACTCATGCTTTGTTTTGGATGAGTGTTGACACGCTCCACTGGAAACACGATCCCTCACGTGACACACATGCGTGCTGTAGTGATGATGTGGGCGAGGTATAGCACGATGGCCTGTCTCGACGCACCATCACGGTNGTGACACACATGCGTGCTGTAGTGATGATGTGGGCGAGGTATAGCACGATGGCCTGTCTCGACGCACCATCACGGTGGACTCCAGTAGTCAACTTGCTATCAAATACACTAGAAACTGACACTGGACAGCTTCCGAGAAAACGTGTTGGCGTTGACACCTTCAGTCAGCGGATAGCAGCACCTATGCTCAATAATGTATTCCTATGATGTTCTGATACAATACCAACATGGTGGACATGATGAGGAAATATCCTATTCTATCTGGAAAGTGTGTTTGACAATGGTCAAATATTAAACCACAAAAAATTTGTCATAATATCAAATATTTTAAAAGTGGTGAATATTTACCAAGAATGTTAAAAGTTATAAATTATTTTAGTATTTTTGGAAATGTAGCAATAGTAATCTCATTAGCCACTAGGTTATTTTTCTCGCACTTCCGCCAATGCTGATCATATGTAGCTGTCTGTATTTGTTTATAGCCTGATGTCAGTGGTCTCAGGAAGAAACCCCTTCACCGATGATNTGATCATATGTAGCTGTCTGTATTTGTTTATAGCCTGATGTCAGTGGTCTCAGGAAGAAACCCCTTCACCGATGAAGAACGAGGGGGCGGGGGTATGATGGTGCGCGATTAAAGGCTAGAGAGACCGCCAGAGGGACACCTGTTTTCACGACGTCACCGACCAGATAAGGTGTTACAGGGGAGAACCCACAGATATCAACATGCTGGCCGCATTTGTCCTCCGAGATAACCATTCTTCAGTAACGTACAATATGGGATAGAAAGATAGATTGGTCGAATAACGAAGTATAAAATATAGCACTGTAACAGAACAGATTTAAACATTTAGCTTGTCCGAAGTTANAGATTGGTCGAATAACGAAGTATAAAATATAGCACTGTAACAGAACAGATTTAAACATTTAGCTTGTCCGAAGTTAATATAAAAGTTTGTAATAATCCAAGACTCATAAGCAAAATTGAATACATTAAAGATAAAATAAATATTTTCCAATTATTTTAATTAACTAACTGAGTTGCTTTTAGACATCGCATAGTTACAGCCCCTACTGTGGTATAAAGTGAAACAAAGCTATAAAGCTGTCTCACTTAAATTTGTTACAATGCGCTTTACGACGAAATTATAATCGTTTACATGTCGTCAATCGATGAGCCTATTTATCAACCTTCAATTTCATCAAATAANTTTACGACGAAATTATAATCGTTTACATGTCGTCAATCGATGAGCCTATTTATCAACCTTCAATTTCATCAAATAAGTTTTACAGAATGTGCTAATATTTGATGGTTATGAGTGTACTTTTCGTACAGGAAGATAAAATGTCGTACTTAGAAATATAAAATGTATACTGCAACTGTAAATAACCTATCAAAATGTTTACCATCTACTATATGGTATAAGTCCTAAATGCTTTCAGAAATCCAGGTAAGTGAATGAATTGTAGAAATTCAAACATTATTTGTTTTAAATTCGTGTTCTTTATACAAATAAATTTATTAAATAATATATATCAATTTCATTATTTAAATTAATGTTTTATAATGGTTGTCTCATCTTTAAGAATTTTATTATACGGACACAAAATCCTCTACAATCTTTGTTGTAAGTTTTTCAGTATGGTGCTGATGTGAA
Source organism: Clitarchus hookeri (assembly GCA_002778355.1). Lineage (NCBI taxonomy): Eukaryota > Metazoa > Arthropoda > Insecta > Phasmatodea > Phasmatidae > Clitarchus > Clitarchus hookeri. The sequence goes on from NQII01000715.1 coordinate 228,512, forward strand.
GACAAAAGTATTTTAATAGTATTTACTTTCCAAAATATATTTTTCTAGTGTATTTTTCTAGACTTATTTAAAGTTTATTCCACTCAGGTTAGTATCAAAACGATATTTCTTATGGAGAAGTTTTGCGTAGGGAAAAGGTACGCTTTAAGGTTCNTTCCACTCAGGTTAGTATCAAAACGATATTTCTTATGGAGAAGTTTTGCGTAGGGAAAAGGTACGCTTTAAGGTTAGCTGGTGGTACAAATAGGTCACACATAAGGTGCTGGTAAAGGGATAAAGTCAATTCATCGCGTGTGAAAGTTTATGTTTGGCTGTAATTGTGATGCATACATTCTCAGCAAAAATTTAAAGTATAAACTTTGTTTCGTTACTTATATTCAAGCCCTCCAATGATGTTTACAATAGCAAAGGGCAAAAATACAACTGCATTTGTCACTGACCGTTTATAAGCAAGCTTAATTCAATGAAGAAAACGTTTCGAATTGTGGCGGGGTAAAAAATAAAGCTCTCATAAAAATTAACTTTGTACTCTTATCATTTTGCTTAAGAAAATTGCGCGGGAAAGCAGCAAAACAATATTTTTTAACCATTTTCTAATTATATATTTCGATTCAGTTGTGATATTTAAACAAAGTTATTGTGTCAGCCTATGTTTTGCTTAATCCATTTTCCGACACAATAGTTAACAAAATGTGGATGTATTTCGCTATATTTACACTCTACTGTGAAGAAAAACGGTTATTCTTTAAGTAGCGTCTTACACACGACATCTCGGAATATTTTATACAACTCCGTTTATTTTATGAAAATTGCAATTATTCTATTGACTTACATACGTGATGGACTAAATCCGGTACACGTTAGAGTGATGTATATGTGGGTTACTCTAATACACATACGACACCAGTGCTGTCTGGCGGCGAAACATATCAGTTGCCAAACTATCAGCATTGAGCTGCCCAATCTGGACCTAACTTGGCTGAGTTTTTTTTGCTCGAGGCGGAGGAATATCCTGTACTTATAACTAATGCAGAAAAGTTGTAAGTAACCATAAATGAACTATAAATACGAGATTTTACTAGGCAGAAAATATAAATTGAATGGTTGCCTTTATAACATACGGGCACCGTGTTAAAATAATTATAGACACTTTTCACAGCAAAGCGAGCACTTTTGAAACCCCTTTCATTTGGAATGATAGTAAATAAATATACATTTTTTTTAACCTTAGACTTTAAATTACGGGTGAGGTGGAATATACACACTGTGTTTATGACTTACATGTCAATAATGATTAAAAAGGATTGTTTAACGTTAAAAGGTAGCTGAAAGGAAAAAGAAGCTTGTACCTCAAAAGTGCCTACTTTACCGTCAACAGCCTGCATTAAACATAGACTAAAGACGAGGCAGACCGATCTCACTGGCTACGCAATACCAATCTCCGTGTCCCAACATTGACATGCTTTTATGCCAATACGTCTAGCGAAAACAGCATAGTTTGTATTTTAGGTTTGAATACCGGTTGGTAAACAAATTGTAACGCAGTTTTATTAAATTCAAATTGTTAAAATTATTTTATGTACATAATAGTGCTTGTCATTTAAAAATTAAGATACAAACGGACACACTCACCTCTGTTGGCCAATGACTTAGGGGCAGGTCGCCAGAGAGGCGAGCAAGTGGTGTGATCGCGAGCGTGACTGTGATCGCGAATAGAGCAACAACACATGCTCCGGCACTAGGCGTGCTATGAGCTGACACGCGTGCACGGACTTCTGTTATAACCATTATTTATAATTATATATCTAAATGTTTTATACGAGAGGATATTATTTTTCCAATTAATGGAAAGTCAACTGCATTTAACATTTTTTTTAATATTAATAAATTTTTGACAGTACTGAGAGCAATTGAAACTAAAAAATTATAACGGTTATATTACAAAAATTATGAAATATTCATATTACGAGTTATATATAAAGTCTTGAAAACGGTGGCTTATGATGTTTTTAAGGAGAAAGAGAAAAATGTGAAGTATAATTATTCCTTGTAGCGATTTTTCATTTATCGGTTAGTTATTCAATGCACCATGCGTTAGAAATTTGCGTAGCGGTTATTANCTGTTATAACCATTATTTATAATTATATATCTAAATGTTTTATACGAGAGGATATTATTTTTCCAATTAATGGAATGTCAACTGCATTTAACATTTTTTTTAATATTAATAAATTTTTGACAGTACTGAGAGCAATTGAAAATAAAAAATTATGACGGTTATATTACAAAAATTATGAAATATTCATATTACGAGTTATATATAAAGTCTTGAAAACGGTGGCTTATGATGTTTTTAAGGAGAAAGAGAAAAATGTGAGAGTATAATTTTTCCTTGTAGCGATTTTTCATTTATCGGTTAGTTATTCAATGCACCATGCGTTAGAAATTTGCGTAGCGGTTATTATTATTATTTAAATTTAGTAACAGTATGATTACCTGTGTGACTGTATTATAATTAACCTTGTTTGTCAAAAATGAGTGCAGATTATTAAAATTTAAAAGAGTTTTTTTTACGAAATAAATTTTGTAAGGAATAATCGATTTTTATGGAAATTGTTCTATGTATTCTGTTTTTTAAGTTGTGTCCATCCACATATTTCAGAAAGGAAATGAAACCGAAAGAACAAATATAATTGTTGTTTTAATTTTGTTTACATAATATATATATTTATTCCAGTAATCTAAATTCATAGAAATTATTCGACAATAGTGGTGAAATCTTGTGTACAGGTTGATTCGTGAAAATCACCGCCACTTACAGGCCTTATTCCTTAAGTGATATGGAGCAAATGTGAGTTTTAGTAGCAGCTTTACAGAATAATAAGAAAAATGCCAAACGCTTTACAGCGAACCGCTCGGGGCATATTACTACCCGGTAGACTATTACTGCGAACAGTGCGTGACCTTGACCATCGTGAATAGTGACTGTCTGTGTGACTGTGTACTGTGTTAAGGCCCCCGCCTAGCTGCCACTTGAACTGCGCTGCAGAGTGTTTCAAGTACATCTGTTCCCACGAACCTGTTAAACGCGCCTCCAATGTGCTGATACACGAAAGGAACACATGCGAGGGCTGTTGAGTGCTTNGAACACATGCGAGGGATGTTGAGTACTTTCATAATGTCACACTCGTTTGAAACATGATTCAAGAGTTCTCAAAAACGGCTAAAAGTGGATTTTTCTAAGTGCTGTATCTCAAAATACATGCAAGTACTCAAGGGCCTTGCACGGCCTTCCTACAGACTTTCCACCAATAAAATAGTAGGGTCACCACTGAAAGTCCTATAGGTACACACAAAGCGACAAGAACACTACACGCCAGTTCANACACAAAGCGACAAGAACACTACACGCCAGTTCAGAGCCTTGAACTTAGTGGCTATGGCGCACTTGATGTACGTGGTTGTGTCGCCCTTATTGCTCTACTTGGACTCACACGCGGATTAACCTCAGACAAACGGCAGACTTAACATGGCGCATATACTGTGGTTGTAACCTTTGGTTGTGAGAAGTAGTACATGTGCTACACTGACACGTACATTTTACACATGGGAATACGCCGATATGGTGTTTGATGGTCAACTGTAGACAATAAAGTCTATTAACAAATACCTTTATTTAACTTCTGAAATGGTTATTTNATGGTGTTTGATGGTCAACTGTAGACAATAAAGTCTATTAACAAATACCTTTATTTAACTTCTGAAATGGTTATTTTTCTTTCTTCACTTTTTCAAATTTTCGTATTACTCAGTAAATATTGTGCATAGGAACCACATTCACATCGAATATTTTGCTCTAAATGACTTAATAAATAAGCCCTGAGTGGCCATAACTCTTCATGGATCATTCTTTATACTGGCGAGCATTTAATGAGTTATTCCTAACAGGACTCTTTAATGTATACATCTGTTATTCAATGCAGTACACTGTCTGGAAAGCAACAGATAGTTTGAGTCTGTCAGCTAATACGTTTGAATCGTCGCTTCATATGAAGTTGACATCCTTTAATATTCGTTACCATTAGATCCAAGGGTTGAAAAGATCAATTATTGCAATATAAAATGACATGGAAGAAGNTCCTTTAATATTCGTTACCATTAGATCCAAGGGTTGAAAAGATCAATTATTGCAATATAAAATGACATGGAAGAAGCATAGTTTATTAGGTATGTGCATTAATAACAATTGTGAGCATATGTAATGATGAAGACATAGTGCTATGACCTTTGACCTCTTCTTTGCAGTGAGTTACGAGGCATGTGAATACCATTTCGGTGCTCATAAACTGGTCCATTTGAGAAGATGGGACTCTGTATGTTGATATGATCTTCACTCTTGATTTCTTTGCTTCAAAGTTTACAAATCTTTACCTTCTATTATTGTACGAAAACAAAATAACTGGATTAATATCCCACACCTTTTTTTTTTGTTGTTGCGTTGCAACACCTAACCATGACAGATTGTAAGCGCATTGCTTTGCATTTTTTATCGGTAGTTGTCATATTTAATGGAATTATCGACAGCATGGACTAGAAGAACGAGGCGTTTTTGTTCTGTTGCTGAAGAAGAAGCGACCAGACATATTACGTGAATCTTAATATACTATTTATATGCATCAGTATAGATGAAGATGAATGGAAATCCATCACCGGCATAGTCAGAGCACCATTTAGTAGTTATGTTAAAAATAACTGTATTAAATTATTAAAAATGTATATAAACCGATTATATTAAATCGAAAATAATACTAGAGAAGAAGAGTGCGGGAACTTGATAGATCTCTATTGAACACCTTTTCACTAAATTTTATGATAGGCATCCATAAAACAGCAAAATATTTTGTTTAAATGCTAACAAAGAGATATCAGCTAATGTAGTTACACAATATTTAGTTAATTCAAAACTCGTATCGAGTAGAGTCGTAAAGTTTATCAAGACTTAAAAAAAATTATTCATCAAAATGTGAAAGAAAATTATGTAATAAAAAAGGTGGCGGTTGGCAGATCATTTCTATACAGCTTCTACTGTGTGATGCTTCCAGAAATCCACGTAGGCACACAAAGATTATATACCACTTAGTTTATAATAATATTCCTTATACTAATTAAGTATAAATGAATCTAGTTTGTTATATGACTTCAGGTACACCCCATAAAGGAAAAAATGTCGTAATGAGAAAACTGAGGAAGTGTTCCCAATCCCGTAGACACATCATAATACAACTGATAAAATATTCGTCCATGTATGTTGAATCCTATTTCACTAGGACGTAGCAATAATTAATTTTTACCCGTGTAGAGAATTGTACCGTCTAAAAGCCTGCAGCTGATATACATGTACAATTTTTACAATAAAAAAAAACCCTATCACCACTTTTAGGTACCAGGTAGCAACTAAATGGTTTATCAGGATGGCGTTATACAAGAACTTTAATCTAGCATACAGAATTAATTAGTTTTCTGCATATTGTTGCATTTTCTTGAATTTCCCTTAGTACATTTATTCTGCTTTCTGTATAATTTGATTATCTACACCAATAATGAGGTTGCCACGGCACTTGGCGTTTGCAATTTCCAATTTCAGTGGACCAAATGTAACAGGACATAAATACAACTAAGGTGTATACTACTAAAGTGTGTACCAAAACTATATCGAACAAACGTACATGAAGCAACCTCATAGAAAAATATCTCTTGAACAACCGACACTTGTCACTACGCCAACTTAAGAACACTACCATGTACTGCAGTGTACTCAAGACCATTAAAGCCACTCTTAAAGTAAGACGTGACTCACGAATACATAGCTGTGCATTGCTACATATGTTAACATAACAAGTAGAACTGTCTTGTGGCATACAATATAACATACGAATTCCAACTTGATAAACACCAATAGTAGAATATTCGCAATAGGTATTGCGAACTTTAGAACATTTATGAGTTTTGTTAGTTTAAGAAGTAAAAATATTACAAGCAACAATATACTTCAGCAGTAGTAAAAAAAACGTCTTTACAAATTTTTATGTAAGGGCGTCATTGTGAGATTGTCCATTTCTATAGAAAACAGTACGGTCGAAGAAAAATATGAGGTAAATAAAGAAAAAAATGCAAATAAATGCAAAATTTAAATATTTATTTTGTCTTCAACTATTTATATGTTAATATATTTTTCAAAGCACTGTCCATTGCAGTAGAGGCGAGGTTACTCCAGACGTGTGGTGAACGGGTATTTCAGCTCGCAGATGAAAGCCAAGCTGTTAGAGCAGGGAATGTCATTGAGCTCAGCAGTGCGGGTGATNAATTTAAATATTTATTTTGTCTTCAACTATTTATATGTTAATATATTTTTCAAAGCACTGTCCATTGCAGTAGAGGCGAGGTTACTCCAGACGTGTGGTGAACGGGTATTTCAGCTCGCAGATGAAAGCCAAGCTGTTAGAGCAGGGAATGTCATTGAGCTCAGCAGTGCGGGTGATGGCTCCACATTTATCCTGGATTCCGTTGGCATTGTTTGGTTCTCCAGCCGCTCATTTGGAGTAACCAGACTCTTCCAGTGGGACACCTTAGAAAAAGGAGAAAATGTTTTAAGATAACTGACACAATGTTTTATCTATCAAATCACACATATGTGTCTTCAACATTAAAATTAATAGCCTACTTATCACTGTACAGCAAGAAAACATAAACCATAAGAAGGAAAGTCCAGCAGAAATGTTAAAAGTGTGTCTGCGATTTGGGAAAATAACTTTTAAGAAGTGGGGTTATTTGGAAAACTTTGCTCATTAAAACCAAATTTGAAATATATATATATACATACATATATATATATATATAATGGCATGGATCGAATGAGCATAAATGGAAATAGCTGGTCTAGTTCTTTAATGATACATACAGACGCCATGAGGTTAGATAATCTTAAGGCGAAGAGGCGGTGGAGTCAGAGAGTAGATAAGTATACAAAGCCGAAATGGAGTTCCAGTTACTTTGACGTGGACGTATCAACTCGCTGATTGGCTGCGCGAGGTTCTGGCTATGGGCCTTGTGTCTGAGTGGCTACTGCATGGTATGAAAGGTTCCCTATCACCTGGGTTGCCGTCTGGCATACCAGGTGATTAGCAAACAGCGCCCTAGCATGTTCCTGGCCATTGATGATTTCTGGTGGCATGCGTGGTTGGATTTTGTGGTGTGCACGGTGATTTCACCTCTGTATTCCTCAGTACTCTGTGCTAGAGTCAAGACAATGTAGTCATGAAAATTTTGAAATATGTAAGTTTCTTTAATATCACTTTGAGCTTGAGCATTTCCTTTTATATATTCATCCTCCCTCCTATCTCCTAATGTTCGTCTAGGACCCTGACGGAGAAAACGTTTGGGCCCAGTCTGCTTGACTGAAATGAAGACCAGTATGAGATGTAGTCAGGACGTACCTTCAAGAGTGAGGAAGTCCCTGGAGTCTTGGAACTCGGTGATGCCGACGAAGAAGTAGGCGTTGCTGCTGGCACCAGTGATCCTGCTGGGTCTGCCGATGATGGTGGAGAAGAGCTGCGCCTCCTCACTGGAGCTGATGACTCCTAGTTGTCCGCCGTCAGTGAGGCATGTCTGCACGGCCTGGGTCCATGTCTGTGGCTGTGAGTAGAACTTGTAGAAGCCGAAGCCGGGGAAGTACTCGTAGCCTGTGGAGCCGCTGGAGAGTACAGTGGTGGCCTGGCTGCTGGCCGCCAGGAGGACGCACGCCAACACTATCTTCAGCATCTGGAACATCATGGAGAACCTGACACATTTCGCTGACTAGTACTGTACCAGCTGCCACATGTCGCTGACTAATGTTGTATCAGCTGCCACATGTCGCTGACTAGTACTGTACTAGCTGCCACATGTCGCTGACTAGTACTGTAGCAGCTGCCACAAGCGAGAGAGGGTACCTCCTGTTTACATGAGCCTGAACCGCAAGCAATATGGGCTATACTTTGAATGAAATTAGAGCCATGGAGTGACTGTGGAGTAACGAAGGGAACCCTTCACGTCACCGACCAGTACTATCTCAAATGCCACAAGCAAGAGTATCTTCTGATTGTATGAGCTTCGAAACACATTATAGTATGTTTCATGTGACTGAGGCTAGAACCACAAAGTGTTCTGCTTCCTCACAAACGAGCCTGATGCAATATAAACAAAGATATGCTGTGAAAATTTGCAAAGTCTCAATCGCATGGTAATCATTGAACATACTCCTCAATGATTTCGGACAGCATGCATCAGGAAATACATTATTTCTTTGAAATTTAATGTAGCTCTCATACTGATCTTTTAAATAATGAAATATGGGAACATCCACACAACCCTCTGTCTGTTCTTGTCTGCTATGAAAATTGGCAAGGAAAACACTTGCACATAACATGTGTTTTAGACTTTTTGAATCTAATTCCTCCATAAATAACGTGCAGAGTGTATTGAGAACGTAATGATAAAATTAAATCTTTTTTTCGAATTAAGGAGTGATCATGTCAACACTTAAATTTCTACAGGTGCTCATCCAATCACACTTGAGAGCTTTTGGCTACAGGTACTTGGCAGTAGCCAACATAATGTAGAAAACTCATATCCAAGAAATACTTACAAGCAGTTTAATATTAGGATAATCTGAATGGAGAAATACCCTGAAAGCAATTTTTTTCCATTTCCATCTATAAAGTTTGGTGTCTAAAATATGCAGAGATATCAAATATGCTTCAATACACGTCATTAGAGATTCTTTTGGATGGTTTCGCTTACTAGAATATTTTTTATATCAGAATCGGTTTTATGTCTCTTTTCTGAGTGATCACTTTAAAACGATGGCAGCTTGGTAGTTCACAGTTTTCCTGCTCGCTCGTCGTAACGGAGAATACATCGTCGAAGACAATGGGACGTCGACTTATGTGTTCTCTACTTAAACTAACGAACCACAACTTTTTACGCTACTGACACAAATGTTTGGCCGGGTACTCATATTTGAAACCGCCTTCCGTTTAATTCATTAATGCTTATAGTATTTCTCTAACACCTTTCTTTAATTTGAACGATATTCAAGAGCTGTCCTTGGTATAATCTTTCATTTTTTTTTTCGTTACCATTTATCAGATATTATTTATGTTTATTTGCTATGCTAGGATATATACTAACTTCCCCTTTTATTTAAGGAAACTAGGGAATTTCGTTTACAAAACTTCCGTTAATCGTGAACTAAATGCAACGATTAAATGTTCGTTGAATATTATATGTTTACGCACATTCGACTGCTTAATTTTGCTTCTCTAACATCTGCTGATGTGAAATTTAGGTATAGTTTCGATGATATGAAAACATAATAATTTAAACCCCAGAATAATTAATACAGAAGTGACAAATTAATTTTTTTCACAAATTTGGCTATGAAATTGATATAAAATAATATTTCACTTAATAAATACAAAACACACTCTGCTCAAATATATAGACGAAATTATTCTATTTTCTTAAATTGTTTAAGCCAATTACGTCAGGAATAAGTACAAATTAAATAGAGGCGTGTAAAGTTATTAATGTGGTGCTGTTCTGCTAATGGTCTAAAGAAATCAAATGAATATAATTTAAATATGTAATACAATACCTTGATATCTTGCGAGTTAACGTTCAAAGTGGTTCTATCTGCACACGTTTCGTATACTGATACAATACTAACTTTCCTCAAGCTTTATATAGTAGGGAATTTCAAAATGGAGCACAGTGTCTATTTCAGAATATCTGCAAGTCATGCTTGAACAGTGACACTCTGAACCGAACAACTCGAAATATAAATATCATTTTAAAGAACTCACGAGTCTCTCAAAACTTTCCTTTCAGCGAGTAATCTAAAAATTTTGCTCTCGAAAAGCATAGTGTCATCAACGGAGTTAGAATGGATTTAAAGACAATGGCGTGCGAATTTTTTTATTTCTCTATCTAATGTTTGATTTACGTTTCTGTCCTGTCATTAAAACTGTAAGCTGTGAGTTTCATTGCGCATACACTGAGAGAAAGGTATGTCTCAGCCTGCAAAGTATTTGTTTGCATAGGGACAATGAAATATTTCGTTGTTGAAACTAAACTAATTTGTTGTTCTTATTTGTTTGCCCTGAACAAAGATTGGGTTTGTGCAACTAAATATTTGTTTTGCTACGCGTACATTAAACAGTTTCTATTAATTAAAAAAGTAATTATAAACCCGACGGGGATTCAAACCATGCTCGCTTGTATTCTGGCACTCTTGAACCAACGTGACGTGGAATGTTTATGTGTATATTCATTCAAATATTGCACAACGTGCGCAAATAAATATTTAGAGTTTTACTGTTTTATATTTTAGTTTCATATTGAACTTGTTTTATAAGGATGTTCATACCATTATTCAGTATTAAATAATGTACTATCAAATACATTTACTATCTAAATAGTAAAAAAAAATACAAACAAACTCTTGAGCTGTATTTTAGAACGAAGTCAATCAAATTGTGGGCCAAATAAATAAATGAAAATTTTGGCCAGTCTAATTTCATTTGGCGCAACACAAGGGTTTTGTTTTTTTAACCGTGAATGTTGTTAGATGAACAAAATAATTTTGTTGATTTTTATGTTTTTTTTTACTCAACCAAATATTTCGTACATTTTTGCGCCTATACAAAGAATTATTTTCTTGACAACAATAAAAAGGAACGTGTCTATCGATACATACCTTCGAATGGTCCTAACCGGAAGAAGTCAGCAATTTTCATTTCAATATCTCTTCGTGGCGTCCACTACATTTCTCTACGGATATTCATAATGGTATTCTAGACTACATTAAACTCGTAAACAGTGACGAGGCGTTAATGTGTTTCAAAGGAAGCAGTGCTTGTGGATGACTGTACACAGTTTTTAGTGTTTGAAGGCGCCACCAGACTGATAGTGGCATAAAAGATACGAAGGAAGAGTCCTTACTCATTACGACTTCGAAAACCCTGAAACATACACTGAAGAGCCAAAACAAACTGAGCAACACAGAAGTGCCGCAAGACGACGTGGCATGGACTCGAAAAATGTCTGAAGGTATGAAGGAGGCAATTCGCACCATGAATTCTGCAGGGCAGTCCACAAATCCAATCTGCGCCAATTTTAGAAAGGGTTGCACGTCTGTCACGTTTAATGATTCTCGTCAGTCGTCGTTTGTACCGTTCTTTCAGGGTCTTTTTCCGGCTGCAGCGATGTTGAAGGTGTGATGTTTTACCAGATTCCCGATATTTACGGTACACTCGTGAAATGGTCGTACGCGAATATCCAAATGTTATCGCTACCTCGCAGATGCTTTGTCCCATCTCTCGTTCGCCGACTATAAACCCACGTTCAAACTCACTTAAATCTCGATAACCTGCCGTTATAGCAGCAGTAACCGATCAGGCTTCCGACCGCATCGAGTTATTCTAATTGGTTCCATACCTCTGTTATTTGCATACGCACGTCTATACGAGTTTTTTTTGGCACGCGTGCATACTTTTGACTTTGAAATTGACACCAATTTAGACTAATTTCATAGGAATTGTGCGCAGACTTTAAGCGCAAATATATAAAGTGCATTTGTTGTACTTGGATACTCAAACTACAATAAGTATGCAGTCTGTTATATATTTTGCGTGCCGTCAATTAAAAGGTCACCATAAGTTAGATGTATAACTGTGATTTGCGTGTCTTTGCACTAGGGTCATTTTATTACAGAGTAAGTACCTTGAATTCCGTAATATCGTATTTTAACAAGCACATATACAAAACATCTAGCAAAGTAACAGTGCGTAACAATTATAAGTTGGTTGTTTGTACGTAAGTTATTGTATATGTGGAATAACAGTGCGGACGACCTTAATTATCAATGGAAAATTTTCCAAGTCAGTTCCATAACTTATAACTGATTTCAAACTTCACCTATAGAACACAATTTTATTTACATTATGCCGTAGAGAGAAAACGAAATAATTATATGAAGGCGTATGTAAGGCTATAAAGTTTAAAATTGAAGGGAAAAAAAACAATAGTTTTATTACAGTACGAATTATTTTCAGAGGTCAGATTTTGCCCGTAATATCATGCAACTTTACGACACAATGCCTCTTAGCATCGTTAATGAATACGAATTTATTTTATAATTTCTCTTGACTTTGTTATTACTTGTGTCTTGGTGTACTTAGTGCCAAATCTGTATTGTTTGCTTTATGGAGAGGACATACGGGAAACACAAACACAAATGCTTTGCAGCTATGCATATGATATCTTAACTTGTTGGGCTTTAAAAAAAATGCACGATTTGTTTTAGTAACATGCCATGTATTTTGGTGATTGTGAAACTACAATGGGTCAGTGAACTGAAATATTACATTTTATGATTGCTTGTGATTATTCCAGGTGTTATCTGCAGTCCGACCAGGCATAAAGACAGAGAATGTCAGTGTTTTCTTCCAGTACTTTCCTGAGAACCCCCGAGCACTCCAGGACCACCATGCTGTTGTCTGCCGCCTGGAGAGTCGCTGGAGCCCCTGGAGGCTCCAGAGGAACGACCTTGGTTCCTGCCGTGGTTGTGTGCAGACCTGACCTGCCTGCCGCCGCCGAAACCTCCTTGGCCGCCGCCGAAACCTCCTTGGACGCCACCGAAACCTCCTTGACCACCACCGAAACCTCCTTGGTCTCCGCCGAAACCTCCTGATCCTCCAAAGCCGCCTGGCGCTCCACCATCCTGTCCTCCTTGGTTGCCTCCAAACCCACCCATACCACCAGGTGCTCCTCCATTCTGCCGACCTCCATGCTTGTGGGACACGGCCACGTGGACTGCAGCTAGCGCCAGCAGGCACACACACTGGGGAAACAACAGCAAACCTAGTTAAATTGTCTTTCTTCATAACGTGAAAATATTTCAGAGATGTAGTATTCATACTAACAATATCAATAATACCGCTATTATATTTATTTTACAGCAGCGTTTATTAAACTAAGATATCATAAAAACTATTTACAATACATTTCAGAAGATTGGGTTGAACACAATAATGCTATTACCAAACAAATCAAGTTTATTTTCAATTGTAATTTTTTAGTAGAGCATATCATTGATGGCATATAAAAGCGATGGAATATTGTATATTACCATCGACGAAGATGAAAATACAGTAGAATAAATATATTTATAAATGACTTACAAGGAGAGCAACGCGTTTTGATTTACACTGCTCACCTAATTCAAAAAATCAAAGTTAAATAAAATTAAATTCTCTTTTCTTTAGAATGCTTGGACCAAATAACAACTTAGCAATCTATAGCAGAGTTCGGATATTCCAAAAGCTCGGATATCAGAATATAAATAAACTAAAATAAAATCTGTAATTGAATAAATTCCATGTCAAAATCATAATATTATTCGGAACCCTGTCTTGACTGACATACAGACTAAATTTTATGAATTACAATGACAGCTGGGTGAAGGGAAAACGGTTTATTTTTAAACCCTGCGCTTAGAACTTGATTTTTATTATTCGCTGTCAGCACCACTGTAACTATTTGAAGCCATATTCGCTTTTAAGGCCCAGAAGTGCATGGACGTTAAGGGCTACACTGTTAGGTGCATCAAGTGCGCCATCCCCTCTACGCTCAGGGCTCTGAACTGGCCTGCAATGTTCTCGTCGTACAGCGTGTATCTATGCCTTTAGCAGGCGACCCTGTCACTTTATTGGTGGAAAGTCCATAGACTAAAGGCGAAGCAGACCGATTCTTCGTCTTCTGCGCAGGTACCCAACACTGACCTACCCTACACCAGCACAAGTCACATGGCCAACATTGACGAAAGTGTTTTTTTGTATCTTAGTTTTCATAAGGGCAAGCACTTTTATAAGAATAAAATACTTTTCACAAATTTGAATTTAATCAAACTGCATTAAGAATAGGTTAGAGGAAGTAAAGAAACATCTCATAGTAATTTTTTACTAATCGGTGTTCTAACCTCAAATCCTACCCACGTCGTTTTCAATAGTCTTGCTGGCAGAAAAGCTGTTCAATGTGCGGACACGGGGCCTGGTTGTACGCAGCCAGTGAGATCGCCCTACCCCGTATCCACTCTACCACAAAGTCCGTACCAATGGCGCCTATCGAGGCTGTTGTCCGTGCACTACGCAGTACGTTTCGAGATACAGCAGTCTGGAAAACTGTTTAGATGATGTTAAACGACTCCAAAGTAATATTTATATCACATATAATATCCTAAAATTGCCATGTCATCCTCGTCCGGGGTATGATTATTATCATAGGTAAAAATAGCGGGGACACTTTTAACAGTTTCGATAACGTATATGTAGGGCCAGTGACTTTTCCAGTAAAGATCGGAGCACACAGTAGGCTTCAATACTACATACACACCTCAGCTGTTGTTATACTTCCGTTGGCTGCTGGTGCCGTGTCCGTCTTTGACCAAGCCACTCAGGACTAAGTAACTCCGACACTGAACCTTCGTGATTCGTGCGCAAACGGTCAACACAGGTCAGAACATTTTTTTTAGCCAATCAAAGAAACTGGATGGCCCTAGAGTNAGGTCAGAACATTTTTTTTAGCCAATCAAAGAAACTGGATGGCCCTAGAGTGCTTTGGACTGTATCTTGTTTCGAAATATTTTCCCGAAATATCACTGCCTCTACGTGTGCGGTATTTAAAACATGCTACGACGCATTTCAGGCGCCCAGTAGGCGACCGCCTAAAACACTCAATACAAACAACTTAATTCCCATGAAAATCCTTAGCTTAAGTAATTTGACACAAACTGCATTTCATCGTGTGAGTTACCTACCGTCAGTTTAGCCATCTTGAGGAAGAAAGTTGTTGAAGTGTCTTCAGAACCGGTGACGTTCTACTGTGCGCACTGGCTGAAGAACTCACCTTAAATAGTCAGCTGGCACGCAGGTAGTTTGAAATCCAGCGCCACTTCATTAGAACTCTTCTTCGGAANCCGCGAATTCTCGAAGAAAAGCGGTAGCCTCAGCGTGGAAGTACGGACGTCATCTTTCGTAGAAATATTTCGGGTTGGTTTGTGGATCTTATTTCCAAGAAGCTCTCGTATTTGAAGATGGCGATGGTTTCCTTCTCATCAATAGTTGAAGTTCCAAGCAACTGCGCAATAGTTGTCGACTCGCACTTATCGATACCTCAGTACGACAACTCAAAATACCCAATTTTTCAGGTGGTACAGTGTTGTATTAAAAAATGCCTTACCCCGATGCATCGTCATGCTACATTATCCCACGTATAAGCATAAGTGTCAGTATTTAAGTTGTGAAACTTTTACATGTAATAGATATTCCTGTATTGCATACTTTAAGATAACTAATTAAAAAATTATATTCTTTGAGTTGTAATATTGTACTGAGATATCTATATTTGGCAAAAGTAATGTTTTCCACACTATCTGCGTAATTGATTAATTTTTTTTTTTCAGAAACATTATATATTTTTATCGCATCCAATTGGTTTTCTAGGGAAATGTACTTAACATATTTTACCAACGAGATTTTTTAAAAAATATTATGAGTTTCAATAAAAAATTATAAATTATATTTTTAAACATAAATTAAACTTAATTTTTTTTTTATATTTTATAGTTTTTATTTTATTTATATTTTTGCAACGTTTTCGTTGGATAAGTGTGTTTCTGAAACCAAACATTTACAGGCCTACGTTCCCACTGATCTTTTTAGTCATCATACGAATTGCTACTTAAAAGTTAGTAATTCGATTAATCTGTTGTTGATCTAAGATGATGATTTGTATGATATGTTGCTCGTGCCAAGTCGAGTTGGGCTCAATGATACGTGCAGTGGTTAAACATCGCTTTCCGTATCCGTTCCTGAGCAATCCTGGAAGGGAAACTACCCACATCTGTCGAACACTCGAACACGGAATACTTAAACCGAAATCCACGCATCCTTGAACTTTTTAAAAAGCCAAACTTAAGTATTTAAAATTTTGCTATTTAAATTTCCGACGCAATTAAAATTCCTAAAAAAAAATCACAAAGTGTCATATTTTCTCTTGCTATATCATCTCTGCTTATCGCTTCACTTTATTGAATCCAGTAAATCGTTCAAAGTTCATTAATGTCCCTTTATTCAGAAACTTACCAAATAGTTTGGAGCAAGGTATGATAAATTGTNCGCTTTCCGTATCCGGTCCTGAGCAATCCTGGAAGGGAAACTACCCACATCTGTCGAACACCCGAACACGGAATACTTAAACCGAAAGCCCCGCATCCTTGAACTTTTTAAAAAGCCAAACTTAAGTATTTAAAATTTTGCTATTTAAATTTCCGACGCAATTAAAATTCCTAAAAAAAAATCACAAAGTGTCATATTTTCTCTTGCTATATCATCTCTGCTTATCGCTTCACTTTATTGAATCCAGTAAATCGTTCAGAGTTCATTAATGTCCNCAGTTCAATAATATTCCTTTATTCAGAAACTTATCAAATAGTTTGGAGCAAGGTATGATAAATTATGTGTATTGTGATTTTATTGAATAAATTTTAATTTCCTATTTATGATCCCTGTTTTCATTCGCTTTATTAATACGTCCTGTCTCAACATTTCTAACTTTTGCTGAAAATTGTTCTATTTTCAATTATTTTAATTTTTTTCATCCGGCCTTTCTTTTTTAACGTAGCTGTTGAGTTTGTGAAGTTTATCAAAACTGTGTCCACACAGCTAAATTAATAATGAGGATGTGTTGGAATTCCTTCAGTTTGCGTGTCATATGTCGATAAACACTTCTCCCACGTTTTAAAAACACAAATAAAATAAATCAAAATATTAAATNTCCTTCAGTTTGCGTGTCATATGTCGACAAACACTTCTCCCTTGTTTTAAAAACACAAATAAAATAAATCAAAATATTAAATATTTTAACAAATACATTTTAAAGTCGTTGACATAGACACATTTTAAGATGTGCTTAGGAAAAGTTACTTGGAAATATTTAACGGTTTGCATAGTTAAATGAATACATCTCGTAACATTGTTATTAAACTGTTTATTATATAATTTCTTCAGAATTGTTATTTACAGAAAAAACTCTACATACAAGTACACGAAAATCAGTAAAAGTATACATAGAAAATAAATTTTATTAGCAAACTTAGTGATCGTCGGGTTTTAAATTGATTATGTTGCGCTTACAAAACAAACGACAAAGTAATTTATATTATATTAATACCTTATATAAACTGCAATCAGGCGAATTTNTTATTAGCAAACTTAGTGATCGTCGGGTTTTAAATTGATTATGTTGCGCTTACAAAACAAACGACAAAGTAATTTACATGATATTAGTACCTTATATAAACTGCATCAGGCGAATGTTTAACTAGTAACAATATGGATTAAAAATTCCACCTGTGTTATTACATAAAGTATCTGAAAATTCGGCAGTGAAAATAGTTTCCAAATTTCACCATGATGAATAAGCAAAGTGTCAGGTATGTAAATGTAGGACCTTTCGTTTTGTTAGTTCTATCGCATCCGTTTAATCTATTTTACAAACATAATAGTACATAGGTATTTAACAAGTCAAAGAAATCTCATAATATAAGATTACAATAAACATGTTTTTATATACAAGCTGGGTTACACATATAGGCTAAGTAAATAAATACCAATTTTTTCTTCCTCTTATTGTTTGTGGTAGGCTACCAGTACCAAAGAGAATGTCTTCATTACACTGAAACAAAGAAAAAAGAAGGGCAGGAAAAGGGGAAAGGATATGTGCGGAATGTAATAATATAGTTGTTTAAGTTTATGATTTAAGTATTATTCTACAAAATAGAAAAAAAAAGCAAGTNTTTAACTAGTAACAATATGGATTAAAAATTCCACCTGTGTTATTACATAAAGTATCTGAAAATTCGGCAGTGAAAATAGTTTCCAAATTTCACCATGATGAATAAGCAAAGTGTCAGGTATGTAAATGTAGGACCTTTCGTTTTGTTAGTTCTATCGCATCCGTTTAATCTATTTTACAAACATAATAGTACATAGGTATTTAACAAGTCAAAGAAATCTCATAATATAAGATTACAATGAACATGTTTTTATATACAAGCTGGGTTACACATATAGGCTAAGTAAATAAATACCTTTTTTTTCTTCCTCTTATTGTTTGTGGTAGGCTACCAGTACCAAAGAGAATGTCTTCACTACACTGAAACAAAGAAAAAAGAAGGGCAGGAAAAGGAGAAAGGATATGTGCGGAATGTAATAATATAGTTGTTTAAGTTTATGATTTAAGTATTATTCTACAAAATAGAAAAAAAAAGCAAGTAAAAAAATGTTAAGCTAATTTTTAAAGAGTTTTGTGTTCGAGGAACAAATTTCGTATAGTTTGTTGAATAGTTGACTACCAGAATAGGAAGGCCCTTTTTGTATCAATTATAAATTTACTAAGAGTAAGTGAATGTGTTTTTTGATTCTGGTGTTATATGTATGATAGATTTTATTTTTTTTCAAATAAATTATCCTTTTTGGACATGCAAATAAGTAATGAATACATGTACTCCCATGAAAATGGGAATTCAGTCACATTTATATATACACCTGAAGTAAGTTTGCCATTTAGAAATACAGTTGGCACATCTAACTGTATCAGGTGTCAGGCCAGTTTTATTTCATTGCCCGCGTCAGCAGCATTTTAACTGTCAACAATCTTACAACAGGAGCATAAATAGAGAATGAACAGTGCTCTTTATGGCCTTTTGCAACTAATCTTGCGTTCTTCATTCCATCTCGTTTGCTGCTGAAAACCCGCTTGGTTTCAAATGCTCTTTTATCTGGAGGTGAATAAGCTGGTGTCCAAGTGTCAAATTTTTTGTGTGCTTCAAGTTATTTTTGGATAGCTCTACACCATTATCTTCCACTTACGATTACTTATTTGTATATTTTGGCTCTGCTTAACAAAGAGACAACATGCTGTTTATAATTCTATGTCTTCAAATATTTCAGACTGTTTTGCTATTTATTTACTGCTTATTTCAAAATATCCATATTTTACTTTTTTTCTCGTAATTTGAAGATGCATTTCTTGGAACACTTATATATACCATTTCTCTTAATTTTTCTCTGATACCTTATTTCCCTTTTACATGTAATACATATTTTCACACCTAATCGAACATCACTGATAAATACTGTTTTGTTTTATTCTACATTTGCAATAAGTACCTATTTGCACGGTATCCAAACATTCCTGTTTCCTGAGCTCTTGCATCAAATATGCCTGTTCGTGGTAGTTTTAGTGATCGTGTTTACAACAAAATACTATAAGTTTTGAGAAGTCTGCACTCTTCAAAAATATCTTGTCATAAAGCTTTCATCACATAGAGACAGAAATTATACAAACATTCCCAAGGTCACGTTGCTATCGTGCCAGCATAATCCACCTAATATTTTTATTTTACTGGCTTTGCTTGTTAACATATAACGCAACCTTCTATCCAACTCTCTAGGTCTTGACGAACTTCCGGTTACGTAAATAAGTTTATAGACCTGAGAAATAGGTTTATCCAGTCCTAAATGCCCACCAAAAATGTATCATTGTTTTATAGGTAAATAGTGGGTTTCAACCTTTACGGGACAAAAACTTCAGATTTTTCCATTTTAGTCATTTCACCCAGAAAATCCATATAAAAAACATAAGCCGATGTTCCATTCTGTATATCGGAAACTATTCGTTTGCGTTTATAATGTGCAGTTTCAAGGTCTTTAACGTCGACATAAACTCAGGGAAATTGTCAGAGTGTGATAAGCTCAAATATAACTTCGTGCAGAAAATGAAGCCACAGCATCTGTGGGCCTAAATAACCAGAAAATCCCAGTAACGAAATGTCTGGAAAGCAATCTTGTATTACTCAAGTGATGTTGAAGTTAGGTTCAAGGGGACACGAGGTACTAATTTANGGAAAGCAATCTTGTATTACTCAAGTGATGTTGAAGTTAGGTTCAAGGGGACACGAGGTACTAATTTATTGTAGTTTATTGTTGTGCATAATGTACTACATTAATTATCTTTTAGTATTGAATAACCAAACCTTTGTTTAGAAAATGTATGAAGGACATTCATTTGTATCTACTATTCCCAACTCCTGGCACTGTTGCACCTAACTTCAACGTCTCTTTAGTAATACAAGGTTGCTTTTCCGGGCATTATGCTTCTAGGGTTTTCTGGTTTTTTATGCACGCAGATGCTGTGGGTTCATTTTCTGCAAGAAGTTCAGACACATCCTGTATTTGTGATCTCAGGACTGCGAACTGTCAACTAACTTATTGAGTTTTCCCTGTTCTCCTCAACCTTATTGAACTCATCCTCACAAATCATACGCGACAACGCGTTAGGTACGGAATTTTCCGTTCCCTTTGTATGCTGTACATTAAATTTAAATCGAGACATTCTCAATAACCAAANGCGTTAGGTACGGAATTTTCCGTTCCCTTTGTATGCTGTACATTAAATTTAAATCGAGACATTCTCAATAACCAACAGGTCACACGAACGGAAGGTTTTTGTGATTCTAACAACAAGCTCAACTTTTGCTCTTTGGTGTAATTACTGAAACTTCTGTACACTGATTATTTTTCTTCCTTTTCGAAGTTGAATTGTGCTCATGTCTGACTTTGATTATTACTTTTCAATAGGAATACAATACGGTAGTTTTATATCCAATGGCAAGCATTAGATTATGCAGTATATAACTAATTTCTAAAATCAAATACATTAGTGAAACATATCTGGAGAAGGCATAACTTCTGCAAAACCGTCATAATTTATTTTTACGTCACCTTNATTAGTGAAACATATCTGGAGAAGGCATAACTTCTGCAAAACCGTCATAATTTATTTTTACGTCACCTTAGTGACAATTACATGAATTGTGTTTAGCCAAGTGGATACAATAATTAACTACCATTTGTACGATGTAATTTCAGTGTGACAATTATTTTTATCACTAATGTGGCATTCCTAGTGTAGTATTGCGTATAAAGTAAGTCCAAAAAATTGACAAAATTCGTAAATTTTAAACTGTTCTGAAATGGACCACTTACGTATTTGACTATCATCTGTTTCATTTTGACGTCCCAGTATATGCCATCATATATATATATATATATATATATATGCAATTTCAAGCACAGTTTAAATCATGTTTATGGGAGATACGATAACAGTTTATTTTGTATTGCATTTGCGATGACGATAATAATGGTATGTGTGTCATTAGCCACAGATTTTAATGGGAATGCATAATGGACTTGTCCAACAACATTTTAATAATATACGGTCACCCATAACACCCTTTTACTGGAATTAAAGTTTGGCCATCACTAGCTTGCTCGATCGCCTGTGTATGACTTGGCATGAAATTGGCGGGGCCAATCACCTCTGCTGTGTGTAACATGGTTGACATGTCCCATAAAGTTAAATTTAGCCTGAAGACCACAGTGTTGTTTGTATACAAACAACAAACAGCATTGCACCAGTTCCAGTACCTACGCAAACACCTGCTTATCATATCCGTTACCTATGAGTTTGAAATGTTTCTAGAAATCTGCATATGTTAGTAATGCTTTGTATATATGACAGTAAACAAAGCTAGTAAATTGTTTTATCAACAGTAAATGCAGCTTGGGTAAACTTTCAGCATATACTCTGATGAGAGAGCCATCTGCCACATAATATGCCTTTGTTGATGCTAGCTCATTACATGCATGCATATTATTTAGCTATCTGTCTTCAAAAGAATAGCAGAAAACGACATTCCGTAAAAAAAATATTTAATGAGCAGACTATGTTATTCCTAGAATCTTTATCAATAAACGATATATTTTGCCAGTTCGTCACTATTGGATTTCTTGCGATGTGACAATTATATATAATGTAACCTGTTCGCTGATATATTTGATTAAAAATATAATGTGCCATGGAAATATATAAAGTTGAACATTGATAGAAAGAAATAAATACAAAATATTTATAATGAACTTAAAATAATTTTATAAATTTTTAAGCATAGAGGATGTTTTTATTAACAAGAAACAAGAAAACAACAAACAACAGTAAACTAAGTTAATGGAAATAAGTATTTATTTAAGTCAGTTTTACATGATCAAATAACAGTTCGTATTTCAGGTGAGTTTACTCCAGTCGAGTGGTGGACGGGTATTTCAGCTCGCAGATGTAAGCCAAGCTGTTAGAGCAGGGAATGTCATTGAGCTCAGCAGTGCGGGTGATGGCTCCACATTTCTCCTGGATTCCGTTGGCATTGTTTGGTTCTCCAGACGCCCATTTCGAGTAACCAGACTCTTCCAGTGGGACACCTGAAACACAGGGATGACATTCGATATTACACACTCGACACTTAACTAGAAGACCGCTCACATGCTTTGCAATTAGTTAATTCATGATGCCAGCTAGGAAGAGTGCATTAAAGAAATCTAAATAAATTAATCAAATTTTAAACACTCCGAAACATTTTTGTGGAGATATTGTTTTTAGAAGTGCTTATAGTTCAAGTAGAATTGTTGCAACTGTATTTAAGTCTGGGAAAATAACTTGCAAGACAGAGGATCATTTCGGAAGTAGTATAATTTTTTTCCTATAGTGGAAATAGCATTAGCTATTAAGATAGCATGAGACATAATAAAACGAAAATGAATGGGTCTTGAATCATCCTTTCTGTTATATGTCCCTTTCATATACAAACTGAAAGGCTTTTCAGATTAAAAAATTTGGGTATCGATAACTCAAATTGCGAATAGAGAGGCTGCGTACTGGAGATTGCTGAAGGTAATAAATAGAAAGCAGTAAATTCATCCACACAAAGGGCATTAAATTACGCTTCCAAAAAATGTTGACCCCAGTCTGCTGGGCTGAAATGAAGTCCAGTATGAGATGTAGGTAGGACGTACCATCAAGAGTGAGGAAGTCCCTGGAGTCTTGGAACTCGGTGATGCCGACGAAGAAGTAGGCATTGCTGCTGGCGCCAGTGATCCTGCTGTTTCTGCCGATGATGGTGGAGAAGAGCTGCGCCTCCTCACTGGAGCTGATGACTCCCAGTTGTCCGCCGTCAGTGAGGCATGTCTGCACGGCCTGGGTCCATGTCTGTGGCTGTTAGTAGAACTTGTAGAAGCCGAAGCCGGGGAAGTACTCGTAGCCTGTGGAGCCGCTGGAGAGTACAGTGGCGGCCTGGCTGCTGGCCGCCAGGAGGACGCACGCCAACACTATCTTCAGCATCTGCAACATCATGGAGAACCTGACACATTTCGCTGACTAGTACTGTACCATCTGCCACATGTCGCTGACAAGTTCTGTACCAGCTGCCACATCTTACTGACTAGTACTATACCAGCTGCCACATGTCGCTTGCTAGTTCTGTACCATCTGCCACATGTCCTTGACTAGTACTGTGCCAGCTGCCACATGTAAGAGTACCTCCTATGTGGGTCTTTCGTGTGAGATTAGAATAGTCAACTTCTTTGCCTTCTTGAAAATTATAGTCCAGGGTCTCTTTGATTAAACAGACGGCCATTTCTAATATACCCCGGAAGTTTGTAAGGTTTTCAACTGAATAGTCTTTAGCAATAATAATTCAACTGAAATGAATACACGTAGTTGACCGGGCATTCCTTATAATGTAGTTTATTAATAACACACCAGGATCGTATTAAAAACTCACTAGTCTGCCTGTCACTATTTTAAAGTTATCCCCAGTGAGTAAGACTTTCATTTAATTTTCTGGAAGTATTCGGTTCTAGTCCTAGTGTTTTTTTTTAGGACTGGCTTCAACCAGTTCGCTGACATTTTCTAGGGCTTTCGATGGGGGTTGTGTCATGTCTTAGATTTAGCCATTTTGTTTAATAACTTCAATTTCTTTAAACCTCTTTTTTTTAGTTTTTGGTTTAATTGATACATGTACTGCCATACTGAATATGAAATGGGCCAAATACAGATAGTTTTTCCAGTGTGGTAATACTGATTTGCCTAAAATACCTTTACAATCTTAGCAGTCGTGCACGCAGTCACTAAAACAAGTGTGCCAAGGTCACATCACTATAAATACGTCCGTATCATTATCCCATATTGTGAGCAATTCACAGTAGAAGCAATACAATTGTGTAAGTGACGATTGCAAGATATTAGGCAACCACGTGCAATGATCCACCGCAAACAGTATTCTGAGCAGGGGTGTTAGGATTCTCGGGGGAAGCTTTTCATCGAAATACAATTTCCGCGAAATCATTCCATAATTAGTTGTACTCCAAAACACTTGTGATCATAGCTGTCTGGCTGCGTAACATGGATAATTATTATCGGATTAACTGAAATATGCTTGCCCCAGTCAAGTAAGAATATGTCTCTACATATGACACGCTGCCAATAAGTAAAAGAATGATACAAATGTGCGTGTAGGAAATTGAAATAAAAACGCAACCAATGAATTACAACTAAGTACTATGTAAGGAATTACTTGAAACCGTAAATCGTATTGTTTTCCTATAATTCAAAATTTCCTGTGACACCGGAGTACTTTTTACAAAACGTATCACAGCGATCCATTTGTCATATATAATAATCAACCATAACAAACATTCTCAAACATTAAATTTAGGTAGTGATATTTCTTTACATGTTTTTCCATTAAGGATATTTCTTTTTTGTTATAATAGTACATTAGTTACATTCCGCATAGAGGTATAGTAAATCTACATAGGCGCATTAGTGTTGGCAAAATGTTCTTGTACTGCTGATTGCCATAACAACTGAACATTGAAAACTACTTTGTCTGTTGAATGGATTAAATCTGCAGAGACAGTTTTGAGTAGAGATATTAATTAATAGTTATGCCTTTTTTACCTTGACTAGTTGCAAATTTCTTCTCAAAGTTATTCTGCGTATATTAGTATACTGATACAAAACTCGCTTCTCTAACCGCTTTATATAGTAGATAATTCCACAATGGACGACGGTGCCATCCTTCAAAATCTGCAAGACAGACTTGTACGACGCACTCGAAGTATCAGAATGCAAGATAGCTGATTTCAGTGTTCAAGTGTCTCTCGAATGATTCTTATCACATGCGTAATCTCAGTAATAATAATATTTTTTCTAAAATAAATTTATTTTTGTCTGTTACCTTATGCCTCACTAATTTTGTGTAAAGTGTTTGAAAGATGCAATGTTCTCTACGATGTCAGATCACCAGGATATTTTTCCACGAGTTGTTCCACAGGTTATGTAAATTGCATACTTATAAGTTCAACTGTTATGATGTTTAAACAATAACCCACTAAATAATTAACATATTATTCAAATATATGCTTTGATTTAATTTGAAATAATCACTTTACAAGCTATTTATTATACGGTGAAATGTTTTGTAAGGCACGGCGTGTTTTGCGTTTGTAACACCTTGCACTGAGTTGTTTTTTTCGATCGCCATTACTACGTGATTTCAGGCGTCTTATTGTAACATTTCTAGTTTGGAACTGCACTAGTTCTAGTGAAACGTTATATTACGGCTCGGAATCAATATACTTATGTCTGTGCTTGATGATGTTGGCGACAGTTCATTATGACACCACGGAATGAAGTCTTACAACGGCTTATCCTTAAATTATTATAATATGTTGTACTTTTGAATAGCGTTAATGTAATTGAGCGACGTGATTTTGTTACAACAAATAGCGAGGACTCCTTAATGTAAATAATCTCTACTGAGATTCAAAAAAGGCTCGTATGGACCATAACCAGACGGATATTTGATGTCATAACTTAACTGTTATATTCTTGTTTCACTGAGAATATTCGTGGCAAGTAAGTGTTCGCTAAGTACTAATTTGGATTACTTTTTCCAAACCTGACTGCTTCAACGCCAACAACAGACAAACCCGGCGAATACCAAATCCTTTCGGCCTGATCTCGTGGGCACATGGAACATTTTACTTCGTGGCTGTGCTGCGTGGGGCCGTAGAGGACCTTCACGGTGAAATAAGAGCTTAAGGAAACAACTTAATATGAAATACTTCGTGTTAACTGCTCGTTTGTTTTTTTATTCACTGGATTGCTGGCTCCCAGTTAAGTTGGCATATAATTATGTTAAATAGACACGTCTTAACTTCGTATTGCGAAATAGGTATTTATATTTACGGCAAACCAAGTCAGTGTTTTATTGTCTTTACACACATTTGAGTACAAATTGGGATATTGGTATCATATTTATGTTTCTAATAATTCCACAGTTTTGCTAGACCGGTGCATGAATAAAGCAAACAGGCCTGTGGCAATGTTAATGTTATACATGGCGGAAGAATACAAAATGTGCATACGTGTGTGTATTAAGCTGGGCTTTCAGAAGTTCCCAGTTTAACGTAAACAGACTTTAAGTGCACCGAATACTGGCCTACTTTCCTCCAAAGCAGACGACTTCAGTTTTGGATTCTCAACTTCTTCTGTCCGCCCATTGGGTCTACTTTGTAGCTCTATTCAGTTAATGCATTAACTTCTAAGTCCGTGATCTAACAGCTACATAACTACTTTACTTCAAACATGTTCAACTCTGCAGATGGTTACATTGTCCCCGAACTTGTTCCGATCAAAGTAACTTTTTGTTCAAAGTAAAATGCTTGTATATGTACATGAAAACGACTTTCCATTTGTGTTGCTTTTCGATTGGCGGCTACGAAGTATTTAAACAGCATATTAAAACGGCAGATATTGACGGTATTCAGCAAGTAACTCCTTACGTTGCACCATTAAAGTCGAAATAAGAACATGTCTATTTAAATAAATATATATATATATGTTCAGTGATGAAAAATAATATAAATAATTACGGGAACATGTTTTTCAGTTTAGAATTTCCCTTTGCTTGGATTCCACTACAGATAATCTAGAATGAGATTGAGTATACGATGTCAATAATAGAAACTGGCAGAATAAAACATTTGCTAAAATTTGGTTACACTGTAAATTCATATGGCCATAATTTTGAAAATCATTGTCTGATTGCACTTAAACCAGCAAGTTTACATAGCTTTCTGTAGCACTAATGATGTGCACAATTTGGTGGGAATAAGTTAAATTGTTCTGGAAATAAGGCAAAACCTCAACTATTCCGATTTCGCAAAAATGCTGGAGAAAAGGATCTATGTATGCATAATTGACGCTTCTAGTGAATAAAGTTATCGTACAAAACTCTGTTGAATTTTGTTTAAATGTTTAGTAGATATACTGACCTAAGTTTTTCGTATTAATGACAATAAAAAAAGGGCCTTCCACACTTAAAACATTAAAGTTTACCTAACCTTCTGTAGCACTACTTGCGTGTGAAATTTGGTGGTAAAGGTTCATTTGTCTTCAAGATATGGCAAAAAAATAAATTTTTTGTTTTATTACTTTCATAAATGGAGTACAANTGTAAATTCATATGGCCATAATTTTGAAAATCATTGTCTGATTGCACTTAAACCAGCAAGTTTACATAGCTTTCTGTAGCACTAATGATGTGCACAATTTGGTGGGAATAAGTTAAATTGTTCTGGAAATAAGGCAAAACCTCAACTATTCCGATTTCGCAAAAATGCTGGAGGAAAGGATCTATGTATGCATAATTGACGCTTCTAGTGAATAAAGTTATCGTACAAAACTCTGTTGAATTTTGTTTAAATGTTTAGTAGATATACTGACCTAAGTTTTTCGTATTAATGACAATAAAAAAAGGGCCTTCCACACTTAAAACATTATAGTTTACCTAACCTTCTGTAGCACTACTTGTGTGTGAAATTTGGTTGTAAAGGTTCATTTGTCTTCAAGATATGGCAAAAAAATAAATTTTTTGTTTTATTACTTTCATAAATGGAGTACAAAACCGTTATGTATTAGCACATTCGACGATTGACATAGATATAGTATAGAAATTACGTTTAAATCGGTGATATATTTTCATAGATATATCACACTAAGCTGAAGTATTATTATAGCCATCATTCCTGAAATAAGTTCCTGGCACACTTAAAACATATGAATTAATATGGCCTACAACAGAAAATCTTCTTCGCCAAATTTGGTAGGAATCGGTTGGTTGTTTCCCGAAAATGACATAAAAATAATATTTTCTACCAGCACAAATATTTAAATACCAATAATATATATACCACCAGCATACAAATTAAAATTTTTATTTGATTGCATGGATTCGACGATATGACATAATTATACAAAATGACTATATGACCGCCATGTGGAAAATAAGTGTATGACGAACCCTAGGCGTACCAATTTACTTCCCCTACCGAAGTGCTACTTGTTTGTCAAATTTTTGTAGGAATTGGTTACTTTTTTCCGTGAAATGACATAAAACTTTTTTTTCGTATTGCAATAGCTTACAAAATGACTGAAGAAAGTGGCTATGTGTCGGTATATATGATAATTCTAAATATATAGACTGCTTACAGCTTACAAAATTTGTTCGAAATTGGTCGAACTGTATGGCAGATACAACAAATAAACCTAAAATATTTGTTTAGGCGCTATTTTGAAAATGAGTGAATAAGTAATTTAATTCTTATACGTTTTCGGGGTCTTTCATATTATTACTTACTTGCCAATTTTGCCGAGTATTGTTCGAGTAGTTTTCGATATATAACGTAAGGCTTAATTTTTTTTTAAAAAGGCGTTATCTTCCAAAATGGCGTAAGCACCACAATATCACTACATAAATTGCATGCTTACAGGATACACTGCCAAAATACAAAATTTGGTTTGAATCAGTGAAATGGTTCCCGAGGTATATAATACATCCCCTAAATATTAAAATTTCAGCCATGTTGGAAGTAAGGGTCTGAAGTGGTCATTAACTATAGAAGTCAGTTGCCCATTTTAAAGTTCTATATTTGTTCCAAGTTTGGTGTAATTTGGTTTCTCGCGTTCAAAAGTTGAAAGCTAGAGACGCATACGCACAAACACACACACACAGTCGCACACACGCACATACATTCACGCTGCAGAGGAAGGAATCTCATAAGACTTTCTTTCTTTCGCAAAGTTGGCTAACATGGCACGATTTTTAGCTGTTACGGACGTTCAATTAGTTAGCATTATTTCCTTACTTTTTATCACATAATATTATTTTTCATTGTTATAGGAAATTTTTGTCTGAAAAATTGGATGATAACAGAAGAAAATTACTTTCCACAAAAGAGTGAAAACATTTGTAGGAATTTTAATTTTATACGTTTTTTAGTACAAATTTCGAAATTGCACCAAAGTAATGTGTTAGACTGAAGTTCAAAGTAATTGTTAATATTAATAATATGTCAAGAAAAATATTTCATGGAAATTAGTAACACGGTTAGTTTGTGTTTCAGTTCTAAATTTTGAGATAAAATTTGAAGTCGAAATACTCCAAAATTTAAGCTCTATCACAGGTGAACCAAGTGTTGTATTTGAAAGAAATTGATGAATGACTTTAATAACCACTTTTCTTTAAATCGAAATCTTAGTCAAATAAATGTTTGAATTTTTTAGGTATAAAGATTTTAAGTTACAGTTCTTAATTTTTTGCTAAAAGAAAATAACATAATAAATTATCGGTTTCAAATGATTTGGTAATTTTTTATTTCGTTACCATCGATACCATGTCACAAAAGTATCGAATATCGTCAAAACCTAGAAAAACATTCAGAGCCTTGAACAGCCGCAATGACACAACACGAACTGTCGCCAGGATCGCAGATATGCCTTGCTGGGCCTCTGTTAATATACCTGCTACAGATACGCCTTACTATGCCTGTGTTAATATACCTGTTACCGATACGCCTGACTAGGCCTCTGTTAATATATCTGCTACAGATACGTCTTACTAGGTCTCTGTTAATATACCTGCTACAGATATNCTGACTAGGCCTCTGTTAATATATCTGCTACAGATACGTCTTACTAGGTCTCTGTTAATATACCTGCTACAGATATGCCTTACTAGGCCTCTGTTAATATACCTGCTACAGATACGCCTTACTAGGCCTCTGTTAATATACCTGCTACAGATACATCTTACTAGGCCTCTGTTAATATACCTGTTACAGATACGCCTTACTAGGCCTCTGTTAATATACCTGCTACAGATATGCCTTACTTGGCCTCTGTTAATATACCTTCTACAGATAAGCCTTACTAGGCTTCTAATAATATACCTTCTAAGATACCCGTTACTAGGCCTCTGTTAATATACCTGCTGCAGATACGCCTTTTTAGGCCTCTGTTAATATATACCTGCTACAGATACGCCTTTCTAGGCCTCTGTTAATATACCTGCTACAGATACACCTTATTAGGCCTCTGTTTATATACCTGCTACAGATACGCCTTACTAGGCCTCTGTTAATATACCTGCTACATATACGCCTTACCAGGCCGCTGTTATTATACCTGCTAAAGATACGCCTTACTAGGCCTCTGTTAATATACCTGCTACAGATATGCCTTACTTGGCCTCTGTTAATATACCTTCTACAGATAAGCCTTACTAGGCTTCTAATAATATACCTTCTAAGATACCCGTTACTAGGCCTCTGTTAATATACCTGCTGCAGATACGCCTTTTTAGGCCTCTGTTAATAAACCTGCTACAGATACGACTTTCTAGGCCTCTGTTAATATACCTGCTACAGATATGCCATACTAAGCCTCTCTTAATATACCTGCTACAGATACGCCTTACTAGGCCTCTGTTAATATACCTGCTACAGATATGCCTTACTTGGCCTCTGTAAATATACCTTCTACAGATAAGCCTTACTAGGCTTCTAATAATATGCCTTCTAAGATACCCGTTACTAGGCCTCAGTTAATATACCTGCTGCAGATACGCCTTTTTAGGCCTCTGTTAATATACCTGCTACAGATACGCCTTATTAGGCCTCTGTTTATATACCTGCTACAGATACGCCTTATTAGGTCTCTGTTAATATACCTCCTACAGATACGCCTTATTAGGTCTCTGTTAATATACCTCCTACAGATACGCCTTACTAGGCCTCTGTTAATATACCTGCTAAAGGAACGCCTTACTAGGCCTCTGTTAATATACCTGCTACAGATACTCCTTCCTACGCCCCTGTTAATATACCTGCTACAGATACACCTTACTATGCCTCTGATAATATACCTGCTACAGATACGCCTTACTAGGCCTCTGTTAATATACCTGCTACAGATATGCCTTACTGGGCCTCTGTTAATATACCTGCTACAGATACGCCTTACTAGGCCTCTGTAATATACCTGCTACAGATACGCCTTACTAGGCCTCTGTAAATATACCTGCTACAGATACGCCTTACTAGGCCTCTATGAAACATCACTAGTTCGCCAATAATCATTTTAGACGAAGTTACTGCGGCGAAACGCTCGATCGCAAACGAACTGGGTTTTAATCCCGGTCAGACTGTGCATTGCGTTAATATTAACGGAAACTGTTTAATTTACATGGAGCCAAACAAACCAATATGTTGCATTAACGAAATCATAAAGTTTGGGGCAACTAAATAAGAATAACGAAAAGATTTGGTTTCAAAAGTAAAATATATTTTATAGCCACTATACAAACAATTACTTAGGTTGGCCAAACGTAATTTGTTTTTTCTTTATTCAATAAAAGCTTTTTCTCGGCGTACTTCACTTCAAGCACTGTCAGCTCTGTGCGTGGCTACGCTGACTCCGAAAATGTTCCGATCTTTATCACTTCAAGTAAACTAGCAGCGTAAGTACACAAGTACTTGAGAACGTATTTCAAGGTGAACCAGGTTCGTTTTCCAACGGGGTCGCTCCTCGGATTTTCACACGTGGGAATATTTACGGGCGATGCCACTGTTTGGCATGTTTTCTCGGGGGTCTCCTTTTCCCACCGCCCTTGCATTCCGGCGCTGTTCCATACTCACCTTGCTTGACCCTCATCTATTATCGAGACACCGATGTTAATATAGTCGGTTCACGACTGGAAGAGACTTTCTTGAAGCCCTGCTAGAAATCTACTTTCAAGCCCATTTTGTATCCTTCCGCCAAAGGTAAACAAACATTGCCATGTGGCAGTCACATGGCAATGTTTACATGCAATGTTTACATTCCACTGTGTGTGTGTGTGTACAAGTGTTCGTACATGCACGAACCCATTATAAAAGTCATGTATATATTATTAATCAATATTCCACAAGTAAAGTTTTTAATCTTGACAATTTCACACAAAAGAATATGCAATGCAAGCGAAAAATATTTCATTCTATAAACCCAAAATGT
>NQII01000715.1:262819-275914 GCA_002778355.1 Clitarchus hookeri
AATTGCTTGAGAATGTACATTTTTAAACTTCAGTTTCTTGAAGTATACTCGATTCAAACAACATAAAATATATTTTAATTAATTAACGGAAAACTTATTTTACGACATAGGAGTACCCAATTATAAAAATGTGATAATGCGCAATGCACTGGCTTCTGGATACTCAGCTACTGAACACAAGCCCCGCAGTATATCTCCAGTACTCTACTGCGCATGCGCTGGTCCTCGCACACGACGCGCATGTGGGTCAACTCCTTATGACATCATGCTACAAGCTGTTCACGGTAAACTGAGCACCTTTGAAAGCCCTGCATAAGATCCACTTGTACTCTCGTTGTGTATTCTTCAACTATATGTAAAACTATCTTCGCCAAAGGCATGATCACTTTATTCATGCGTCGGACACTCGAAGCAGTGGAATGATAAGAAAAGTAAATAATTTTCAAATTTGCTGATCGTTCCAATAGACTGCATTAAGGAAAACTAAAAGCAAAGTAAGTCATTTCAGTAGTCAGGTATGTTTTCCTGACACTTCTCATTAAATGTTAAGACATGGAACTACTTTCTGTCCTCCGTCATCAACTATTTCGTGCGCGAGTCAGTAAGTGTGCCTGTTGTAATATATGCAGGTCGTATAAGTGACAGTTTTGAAAGGTTCATTTCGAAACCACTCAATTACCAGTGAACAAGCCTATAGTAGCGTGGGACGTGTACCGCTGTTAAGTGAGACAGTGTTTGCACAGCTCATTTGCTGTCCAATAGACTCGTGTCATGGTGGTAATCCACTCCCAAAGAAAGGCGTAATTAGTCGCATCGCCACAGCACATATTTCCGTAGTACAGTCTGCTGACACTGCTATAAGAACAGATGGCGCTTTCTAGGTCGTGTGTACAGGAGGGTAAAATAGTTTTGTAGGTTCTTGTCATGTGACATTCTTTTTCGTTGTCATATTACATACTANGTGTGTACAGGAGGGTAAAATAGTTTTGTAGGTTCTTGTCATGTGACATTCTTTTTCGTTGTCATATTACATACTCGCCTGAAAAAATTTATCTGATGGAAGATAATTACTTTCCACAAAATTTGAAAGTAGTAAATTAATGTTAATACTATATGACTTTTAACACATATCTCAAAATAGACCAAAAGTAATACAGTTCAAAATAATTGTTCATGTTATTAATACGCCATGGACATAATTTCTTGGAAATTTGGTATGCGATTCGTAAATATTTCAATATTAAGTTTTGATATAATTTAAAGACAGAATTGTTAAAAGTTAAAGCCCTATCACACACGAACCAAGTGGTGGATACTTTAGAGCTAAAACTAAAATTTGCTTTTAATTTGAACTAATCAATATGATTTAGTTAAAATCCTCATATTTACAGTTAAAGTTACGATACATGTTATTTTTCAAATCAGCCTACATCATTTCTTGATATGTCACAAAATTATAGAATATCGCAAGAAATACAAAGTAAATTTAGGGCCTGTATGTTAACTACATTTTAACAGTAAATCTACATCGATTTTATACTTGCAGTTCATTTTCCCCGTGTGAGTTTTCCATGAACTTCCCAAAGTACATTATGTTCAGCATTTTGTAATATTTGGCTACGTACCAAATCATTGTAATTGCCATGGCGCTTAGATTATGGAAGTTCCAAGATAAGTGGTACAATGATTANTGGCTACGTACCAAATCATTGTAATTGCCATGGCGCTTAGATTATGGAAGTTCCAAGATAAGTGGTACAATGATTATTGTCAATATAGACAGCTAAGGAGTGAAATACTACATGACAGAGATGTTCCTAATAAATAATGCAACGAACATCCCTGAAGCAACTCATTGGGATGATATCATTAGAACAATATAATATTCCACCATTCCAAATTAAGCGTCATAACATATATTCCAGTACACACAATTAGTATTAAAGTAACTCTAAAGCTACACTCTAAAAACAAGTCCACAAACTTTCCATATCATTATATATAGGTATATTGAGAAAGCAAAAATTGCGAAGTAGTGATTTATACATACATAGCAGCATTTTTTATAAAATTGTCAAATACTTATTGAAGTTCCCAACGTTCTATGGTAACTGTTATATATATTCTGACAAATTTTAGAAACTTCAATTAGAATTTTGGATGTTTACTGAAATAATTTTTACATCATAAATGTGACTCTTGTACACCTTGAATTCTTCTATCGTTCAACTTAATTTCATCAATGTATTAAATTTTCTATGCCAAATAAATTACAAATTCCAACTTGATTAACACATATGAAAAATGTTGTTATTAACGTTGAAAACCTCTGTTCACTAAGGATTTCATATTCTTAAGTATTTAGTATAACACAAAGAAAAATATATACAAGTATATATATGTCAGTAGTAGGATTATGGGTATTCTGGGACAACATATTTTAAATGGCAGCTGTAAGGCTGTGACTGAGGCTGTGGTTGGCGGTCTTCGGCTCGACTCGTACGAGCTCGGCAATCTTCGGCTCGACTCAGGGAGTGTTCAGAAGCCGTCGACTCGNGCGGTCTTCGGCTCGACTCGTACGAGCTCGGCAATCTTCGGCTCGACTCAGGGAGTGTTCAGAAGCCGTCGACTCTGGTTTGTCAAATGTACCCTAAGGTGCTCTGCAGTTATGCACAGTAATTCTTCAAGCATTTGTTGGTTCCTGATAGTCATATTGGTTTTATAGGCAACTGGTAAAAATTTTTCAGCAATTTACAAATGGGGTGCATGGCTTAGGGACCTGAGTTCAAAGCGTGAAATCGTAACAATTGTAAATTACATCGTAGACACAGAAACAATCTAGCGATTTTTCCGAGAGATGGAAACATACATATATAGAGCGCTGACGCGCTCTGATACCTTAGATGATGTTGAGACGTCGAGAAGTTAACATCTAATTGGAACCATTCTCTCGTTGTACAGTGAATATGAATTGTGAATACGAAGGTCTGTCTTTTACCTCATCGAATATGGATCCGCGACTGGCATAATCGCTGTGTGATTGCCGAATGTGGTCGATTCTGTGATCGAGTTCGTACCTTCGGTAAAAATGCTCGTCAACATGAAAAAATCACCTGTACGAAGAATCCTTTTTGCACGAGGAAGAATTACGACAAAGGCCAGACACCGTTTATGCAAGGTGATACATTGAAGAACCACATAAAGAATTGTAACGATTCGTCTTTTGAGAACCAGCAGGTGATGCCGTCCATACCCCTTGCTACATTGGTGGGTACTGATCGCACAGACGATTATGACGAGAGAGGTAGTATTAAAACCGGAATGAGTGCGGAAGAGTCGGTTTGTGTGGAATGCACACTTGCAAGACGTTCGCGTGAAGTAAAAGAACTTCAAAATAAACGGTCGTCGGCTCTAAATACTGATGAGTGTACAACTCCCGCTACAAAGAAAAGCAAATGTAATATTGAGGATGAAACAGAAAGTGAAGACGATCATGAAGATAGCATAGATGAAAATAAATATAAAGACAGTAATACTTTCTAAGGCGATGATGGCGATTTTCTTGATGCACTGATACACCCCTCCAACACATTTTCTGTAATGAACGACACGAAGAAGGTAGAAGACGCAGAGAATACTGGCCTCCTATTTCCTGATGACCCACAATGACCNCTGTAATGAACGACACGAAGAAGGTAGAAGACGCAGAGAATACTGGCCTCCTATTTCCTGATGACCCACAATGACCCATAAATAACCCCTAAATGACTCATAATGACCACTAATTACCTCTAAGCAACACCCAATGACTCCTAATGACCTCTGAGGATACATCACGATCCATAAATGACCCACAATAATCCATAATGACCCATAAATGACCCATAATAATTCATAATGACCCATATGTGACCTCCATTTTGGTTTGTGTGGTGCTAACTGCGGTGCATTGTGCTAACTGCGGAAATCTATTAATTGAGTGAGAGATTTTTGCATGTTTCCGAAATACCCTATGTGTAATTTCGGCACAATATAAATAAATTAATAATTTATAGTAAAAAAGAAATTTTTTAAAATCCGATAATAAAAAAAGTTGTACAAATTGACATATCCTATGTCTATAAAACCAATATGGCTACAGAAACCAACACAAGCTTTAAAATAAAGTAGGCATAACTGCCGAGATCCTTCGGGTACATTCCGTAAACCCGATTCGACGTCTTAGAGCACGTCCTGAGTCAAGCCGAAGATTGCCGAACTCGTACGAGTTGAGCCGAAGACCACCACCCTCAGCCAATGCCACAGCCAAACAGCTCTCATTTAAAATAGGTTGTCCCAGAAATACCAAAATGCTACTACTTATTTCATTAATAATAAAAAAAATGGTGTTATAAATTATTTAAAAAGGGTCATTTATATATTGTTTACACGTGAAAACACAGGATTACCTANAAAAAAAATGGTGTTATAAATTATTTAAAAAGGGTCATTTATATATTGTTTACACGTGAAAACACAGGATTACCTAAGAATTAAATGAGGTAGGGAAATAAATAAAAAGAAGTGAAAATAATTTTGAAAATGTTTATTAGTTACTTAATAACTTATGTTTTCAAATTTTTTCAATACGAAGTCCATAACTGTAGAGATGAGGTTAATGCAGTCGAGTGGTGGACGGGTATTTCAGCTCACAGATGTAAGCCAAGCTGTTAGATCAGGGAATGTCATTGAGCTCAGCAGTGCGGGTGATGGCTCCACATTTCTCCTGGATTCCATTGGCATTGTTTGGTTCTCCAGACGCCCATTTGGAGTAACCAGACTCTTCCAGTGGGACACCTGAAACATAGGAAGGACATCCGATATTACACACGCGACACTTAACTAGAAGACCGCTCACATGCTTTGCCATTAGTTATTCATGATGCCAGCTACGAAGAGTGCACTAAGGAAATCTAAATAAATTGATCTATTCTAAAATACTCCGATACAGTATGGTGGAGATATTGTTTTTAGAAGTGCTTATAATTCAATTAGAATTGTTGCAACTGTATTTAAGCCTGGCAAAATAACTTGCAAGACAGAAGATCATTTCGGAAGTACTATTAATTTTTATCCTATAGTGGAAATTTCATTGGCTTTTGAGCTAGCATGAGACATATTAATATGAAAATGAATGTGTATTGAATAATCCTTTCTGTTATATGTCCCTTCCTGAAGGAGATAATGCCTTTTCAGATTAAAAGTTTTGGGTATCGATAACTCTTGGTGTGAATAGAGATGTTGCGTACTGGAGATTGCTGAAGATAATAAATAGAAAGCAGTAAATCCATCCACACAAACTGCATTAAATTAAGCATCCAAACAATTTTGAGCTCAGTGCGCTTGACTGAAATGAAGACCAGTATGAGATGTAGGTAGGACGTACCTTCAAGAGTGAGGAAGTCCCTGGAGTCTTGGAACTCGGTGATGCCGACGAAGAAGTAGGCATTGCTGCTGGCGCCAGTGATCCTGCTGTTTCTGCCGATGATGGTGGAGAAGAGCTGCGCCTCCTCACTGGAGCTGATGACTCCCAGGTGTCCGCCGTCAGTGAGGCATGTCTGCACGGCCTCGGTCCATGTCTGTGGCTGTGAGTAGAACTTGTAGAAGCCGAAGCCGGGGAAGTACTCGTAGCCTGTGGAGCCGCTGGAGAGTACAGTTGTGGCCTGGCTGCTGGCCACCAGGAGGACGCACGCCAACACTATCTTCAGCATCTGGAACATCATGGAGAACCTGACATATCTCGCTGACTAGTACTGTACCAGCTGCCGCATGTCTTTGACTAGTACTGTACCACCTGCCACATGTCACTGACTAGTGCTGTACCAGCTGCCACATGTCACTGACTAGTACTGTACCAACTGCCACATGTCGCAGTCTAGTACTTTACCAGCTGCCACATGTCACTGACTAGTACTGTACAACCTGCCACATGTCACTGACTAGTGCTGTGCCAGCTGCCACATGTCACTGACTAGTACTGTACCAGCTGCCACATGTCGCTGTCTAGTACTGTACCAGCTGCCACGTGTCGCAGACTAGTAATATACCAGTTGCCACATGTCACAGGCTAGTACTGTACCAGCTGCCACATGTCAGTGACTAGTACTGTGCCAGCTGCCACACGTCGCTGACTAGTACTGTACAAGCTGCCACATGTCGCAGACTAGTACTTTACCAGCTGTCACGTGTCGCTGACTAGTACTGAACCAGCTGCCACATGTCACTGACTAGTACTGTACCAGCTGCCACACTTCGCTGACTAGTACTGTACCAGCTGCCACGTGTCGCTGACTAGTACTGAACCAGCTGCCACATGTCACTGACTAGTACTGTACCAGCTGCCACACTTCGCTGACTAGTACTGTACCAGCTGCCACGTGTCGCTGACTAGTACTGAACCAGCTGCCACATGTCACTGACTAGTACTGTACCAGCTGCCACACGTCGCTGACTAGTACTGTACCAGCTGCCACATGTCGCAGTCTAGTACTTTACCAGCTGCCACATGTCACTGACTAGTACTGTGCCAGATGCAACAAATTGCTTATAGGTTCACCACATGTATGTACATTTATGTTAATAAAATGTTCTTATGCCGCTGATTGCAATAACAACTGAAATATTAACATTAATATTATCAGTTGTTTAAAAGTATATTTTATAATTTAATATATAACGACATGCAAACATAACTATCGTTAAAAATAACTAATTACTATGAATTACATCAGTTACCTTGAAAACTTTTTAAATTGCCTTGGAAGTTCTCCTGTGTGTATTCGTATACTGATACAGGACTGGCTTCTCACAGCGCTTTATATAGTAAATAATTTCAAAATGGACGACAGTGCCAACGTTTGGAAAAGCTGCAGTCAATTTATTACAATGGCGTTCTGAAGTGGCAGAAGCAAAGATAACGTGTTTATATATGCGCGTGTCTCAAGGATGAGTCTTATCAACATGCGAGATATAACTGACATGAATTGTCACAAAAAATGTAATTATTGTCGCATATTATCTTATAGGTTTTTACTTCTCTCTTTTGTTAATGTATAATGCAACGCAATTTACTATCTGCTGATCACCAAGAGAATTTCTCATATCTCGCTCCCCAGTGCTTATGTACAAGTTAAACTCCTATGACGTTTTATCACCAACCTTGGGAATAAATAACGGGGTTGTCAGTTGCATGCATTGATTATATTTGAAATAATTATTATAATCTATTAGCAGTTTCTTCGCACTTTTTGGATTAAAACTTTGACAAATCACATCACGACGTGTTTACTTGNTGAAATAATTATTATAATCTATTAGCAGTTTCTTCGCACTTTTTGGATTAAAACTTTGACAAATCACATCACGACGTGTTTACTTGTTGTCTAAATATGTCGTGCATCACAAACGTTGCTGGTAATTCCTAGTAAGAAATACTTCTCATGCAGAACACAGGGTAAGTATAAAAGAATACACCACCTTTAAATGTCTATATTATCAAAACCAAACAACCTACAAACTTGATTGACCAATCAAATGAACCGTGGAACCGTGAAGTTTGTATACCATACATTCATAAATATTCTNACCTACAAACTTGATTGACCAATCAAATGAACCGTGGAACCGTGAAGTTTGTATACCATACATTCATAAATATTCTATGTGACCACCACGAGATGCCCGAACGACATCTACTCGATAATCAAACTCGTTTCACTTTCATGTCAGCATGTCCGGTGTGACGGTTTGGATGGCGTCCTTAATTTTCGTTTCNTCAAACTCGTTTCACTTTCATGTCAGCATGTCCGGTGTGACGGTTTGGATGGCGTCCTTAATTTTCGTTTCGAGGCCGTCAATGTTACCCGGTAATTGTGGACGAAACACTCGATCCTTTATGTACCCTCATAGAAAAAAACGCATGGGGTATGATCCGGGTTTNCCGGTAATTGTGGACGAAACACTCGATCCTTTATGTACCCTCATAGAAAAAAACGCATGGGGTATGATCCGGGTTTCTTGGGGGCCAGTGATGAAGAGCCTGGTCACCAACTGTCCTCGACTAATCCAGCGTTGCGGCAAAGTCTCGTTCAGGGATTCATGAACAGTTAGGTGCCAATGGGGTGGCGCACCATACTGCTGGAAAATGAAGTCCCCCCCCCNTCGTTCAGGGATTCATGAACAGTTAGGTGCCAATGGGGTGGCGCACCATACTGCTGGAAAATGAAGTCCCCCCCCCTAATCATCTAACTGAGAAAACAACCACTCTGTAAGCATGTTAAAATAAGGGATTCCAGTAACAGTGGGCTCATGAAAAAAGAAAGGGCTGAAATCAGTGTATTTGGATACAGTGCAAAACACGTTCACTTTGGGGGAAGTGCGCTCGTGTTCGGTGGTTTCATGTGTAGGCTCCTGACNCTAATCTTCTAACTGAGAAAACAACCACTCTGTAAGCATGTTAAAATAAGGGATTCCAGTAACAGTGGGCTCATGAAAAAAGAAAGGGCTGAAATCAGTGTCTTTGGATACAGTGCAAAACACGTTCACTTTGGGGGAAGTGCGCTCGTGTTCGGTGGTTTCATGTGTAGGCTCCTGACCCCATTTCCGCACGTTGTGCCGGTTCACCTTACCATTTGTATGGAACGTCGCTTCATCGCTAAAAACCAGCTTGGGCATGAAGGCATCGTCTACCTCGTTCTGGGCAAGAACTAACGCGCAGAAATAACATCTCAGTTCTTTATCCCTTTCGGTAGAAGCCTGTACAAGCTGTAACCTGTATGGATTATACAGCAATCGCTTTCGCAACACTGCCCATGCCGTCGATTGGGGGATTCTGCATTTACCGGCTAACTTGTCGAGTTGATTGACTCGGACATCGAACGAACGCTTGTTGAATCCGTTGCACATTCTCTTCGGACACACGCGGCCACCCGGAACTATTGCCTTTGCAAATGCACCCTGTGTCACGGAACTGACGAAACCTACGAACGATACCCCACCTATCGGGATGACGACGTCCGTATTTGTGACTGAATTCACGTTGAACAGTCGTAACCGATGCACATTTAGCAAACTGAAAAACACGGAATGCCTTCTGTGGTTTCGTTGCCATCGTGATGCGGACTAGCACATAACATACGCTCATAGTGGACTACAGACGCTCCCAGCAACATATCTCGGCACATAAAGGAAACATCAGACCCTCCCCTTCACATTGACGAGTCGAATGCGAGCTCGCTTCTTCCTCACCACCTTAAACCGAGAGTTACGGACGCCATCCAAACCGTAACACCAGACATGCTTACAAGAGCGTGGAACGAGTTTTATTATTCCGTAGATGTCATTCGGGCCGCTCATGGTGGTCTCATTGAACATTTATGAATGTATGGTAAACAAACTTCATGGATCCATGGTTCATTTGATTGGGCAATCAAGGTTGTGGGTTGTTTGGTTTTGATATTATAGACCTTCAAAGTTGTTCTGTTCTTTGATAGTCCACCTGTATTATTAAACTGAATGCCTACGAATACGACTGTCGTCCCTTTTGGTGTAATTTTCTAGACTTAGTTAATAATTGTTTGCACGAGACCTAGAGATATCCTGGAAGTAGAACATTAGCAGGGCTTGAGAAAAGTTGCAAGTAACAACAAGAATGGACTATACATGGGGTTGTTTTACCTCTGTATTGTCAAGTATTATCTGCCTGCGTCTTGATGTTTTGTCGCTCTAATATACATATTTATTAACTTCCAAGGACTCGGTTACACGGAACAAAGAACTACGTCACTTCAATCACGTTCAGATCTGAACTTGTTCCGACCACTGTCACTCCTTGATCAGAGTAAACTGATTGTGTAAGTACTGTAAATGAAAACAAATTTTCTTCTGCGCTGCTCTCTGATTGGCTGCTATAAAGTAAGTAAACCATCTTATTAAGATGGCTGAAATTGATAGGGCTGTCAGCGTGACTGTAGTTTTATTATAATTAAAAAAAATTTATAAGTGATAGAAGCGGTTAAATACGGGAATGTGTACACTGGGGAACCAAAAAAACTGTTATAGGCGAGCATAAGTAAATGACAGAGGTATGGAACCAATCAGAGTAACGCGATACGGTCGGCAGCACCTATATAAGACAACAAGCCTCTGACAAAGTTGCTAGATTGGTTACTGCTGCTACAATGGTAGGTTATCAAGATTTGAGTGAGTTTGAACGTGGTGTTATAGTCGGCGCCCGAGTGATGGGACATAGCATCTCCGAGGTAGCGTTACAACTTGGATTTTCGCGTACGACCATTTCACGAGTGTACCGTGAATATTGGGAATCTGGTAAAACATCAAATCTTCGACATNGAGTGAGTTTGAACGTGGTGTTATAGTCGGCGCCCGATTGATGGGACATAGCATCTCCGAGGTAGCGTTACAATTTGGATTTTCGCGTACGACCATTTCACGAGTGTACCGTGAATATTGGGAATCTGGTAAAACATCAAATCTTCGACATCGATGTGGCTGGAAAAACATCGTGAACGAATGGCACAAACGACGACTGACGAGAATCATTAAACGTGACAGACGTGCAACACTTTCTCAAATCGGTGCAGATTTCAATGCTGGGGCATCAACAAGTGCCATCGTGCAAACTTTTCAACGGACCATCATTGATATGGGCTTTCGGAGCCAAGTCCCACTCGTTTACAATTGTTGACTGCGTGACACAAAGCTTTACGCCTGGCCTGGGCACGCAAACACCATCATTGGACTGTTGATGACTGGAAACACGTTGCCTGGTCTGACGAGTCTCGTTTCCAATTGTATCGGGCCGATGGACGTGTACGGGTATGGAGACATCCTCATGAATCCATGGACCCTACATATCAACAGGGGACTGTTCAAACTGGTGGAGGCTCTGTCGTGGTATATGGCGTGTGCAAATGGGACCTCTGATACGTCTAGATACGAATCTGACAGGTGACAGATACATAAGCATCCTGTCCGATCACCTGCACCCA
The DNA here is from genome assembly GCA_002778355.1 of Clitarchus hookeri. Classification (NCBI taxonomy): domain Eukaryota; kingdom Metazoa; phylum Arthropoda; class Insecta; order Phasmatodea; family Phasmatidae; genus Clitarchus; species Clitarchus hookeri. Next base: position 273,868 of record NQII01000715.1, read on the forward strand.
TTAATGTCCATTGTGCATTTCGACGGACGTGGACAATTCCAGCAGGACAATGCGACACCCCACACGTCAAGAGTTGCTACCGGGTGGCTCCAGGAACACTCTTCTGAATTTAGACACTTCCGTTGGACACCTAAATCACCAGACACGAACATTATTGAGCATTTCTGGGATGCCTTGCAACGTGCTGTTCAGAAGATATCTCCACCACATCGCACTCCTAAGGATTAGTGGACTACCCTGCACGATTCATGGTGTGTGAATTGCCTCCTGCATACCTTCAGACATTAGTCGAGTCCATGCCACGTCGTCTTGAAGCACTTCTGCGTGCTAGCGGGGGCCCTACATGATATTAGGCAGGTGTACCAGTTTAGTTGGCCCTTTAGTGTATTTCAGTTTTGGATTTTCTTTTCCTTGCATTCAGTGACAGATGGAACAAAGCGAACATGTTCACATTTATTACAATTTAATAGAACGTAATTAAATATAGCTTCCATAACAAAATCACATCAACAAGTTCAGCATTTAGTGTAAATGAGCCCTGAAATTCCTCGAACGTCGCTGAACTTAAATTGTATCTTTAATTTTTATCTTTATAGTATACCGTCTGCTGTACAAATAGTATGTAATAAGGAAGTTTGACGTGCATTTAAATGGTGTTCTGTTTCAATATGAAATATTTCATATGTATATTTTTTTTTTTCGCTGCAAGGATATTATGTCACCTTTTTGGGTGCATTAAAGCAGGAATTAATAAATGTGAAGAAAAGAGGAAGTTAATGTGTGCTACTGTTGAAAGTGCCCAGCAGAGCATTTGTGTATCCATAGACTGGTTTACTTCTAAAACACCGAAATATAGGTAAACAAATGTTTACATGTTATCTAACAGAAATGGTTTGTATGCAAGTGTACCTTTATATAATAATTAAAAATTATTCTTAAAAGAAAATAGCAAATAAATTTTCATTTTAATTAAACAATGGATTGGAACTTTCAAATGAAATCGGACACGCAGTACTGATCATTGCAGTGTCTTTATTCATATGCTGTATACAAAATATTGCATGTAAACTAACTGCAGTATTAAGAAGCAATAAGAAAATGCGGGATTTAAGAAAGTATGATTCTTTATTTCTACGTATACAAATAAGAACTCTTATTGTAACAATAAGAATGTTACTCCACTTCACGTCTTGTTGAACTATATGACTCCTAACACGATGAAGTACATAGGACCTGTTATCTTATACGCTTCCTGGTATTTCCAAAATTTCGGGCGAAGTTTTATTGATTAAGACACTTTGCCGTACCTGCTTGCATTCACGTAAGCATCTGATACCTATTCATTACGCTAATGACTGAAATTAGGTACAAAGCACAGTAAGAGCTAAACTTTAAGGAACGGGTTTTCAAATGCAGGAAAAAAACCTCCCAATAAAAATTTGAGTATTAATAAGAAGTCTTCAAATCCAAATGATATTTTATTTCTGTTATGGAACATACAAAAGAAATTATTACAATATTTGAAAACACGTTTGGCATATCGGCAGACAAACTGGTAAGTGTAGGGGAAAGTGGGGGAAATACGAACACCTAAGGGAAAACGTAAATAAAACAGTGGAATTTGATCACAGAGTTTCTTTTTGTTTAATTATAAAGTGTACTTATCTGTCTAACGAATTCACTAATCAACATTTATATTTGTTTAATAAATTGCAACATTATGAAAGAAAAACAAAACCCTTAGTGTTCGGTTTTACCCGACATTTGTCGGGTAAATACGAACACCAAGTGGGGTAATTACGAACTAACATTATTAACGACAGAGATCACATTTAAAACCCAACGATGTTGACTGTCCGTCAGTACAACTCTCGTGAGCCCATTTTTTGCACACGTAGCACATAATCCAGTCTTCAGCGGGGGGATCTATATATTTATCTCTACAAAATATACAAAAGTAGTCTTCATTATACTTTTCGCCCTTCTCTTTGTTTGAAGGTTTCTTCTTACTATATTTCAGTCTTTTTATTTGGGTTTCTTTTTTTGG
>NQII01000715.1:276358-304974 GCA_002778355.1 Clitarchus hookeri
ACCCTAAAGGTTTTTGAGTTTGAATAAAATGTATTGCCATAGAAATAAACGACGAGACATGCCATTTTGGTAAGTTTGAGGGTAGAAAATTACATCACTCAAATGATGCCCGTTTTCACGAACACAATTTTGGGCCGTTCCCGAAAGTTCGCATCTACTCTTCCCAACATTTCTTCATTTATTTCTTCAATTCGGTTACGTATGGCAGCCTTCAACTCCTCCAGTGTGTGTAGCCTTCCTTCATAGAACGTAATTTCAGGTAGCTTCAATTATAAAAATTACACAACGAAAGGTCAGGTGACCGAGGCGGTCAAGGAACGTTACCAAATCGTGGAATGACTCGATTAGGGAAAGCACGTCGAACAAAAGCCATTGAAGATTTGGCGGCGTGATCAGTGGCCCTGTCCTGTTAAAACCGCACATTCCTCGTGTTAATGTCGCATCTTCTGAGTTCAGGTAACAAAAAACGTGTTCACCATATTAACATAGCGATCCGAGTTAACAGTTATCGTGACTCCATCTTTCATAAAGAACTACGGCCCAAAAATAGGCTTCGTTTCTCATGATTATGGTGTGATCTTCATCCCCCTCAAGAAGGTTAAGCATTGTTTTAGCAAATGTGGAAAGTTGGGGATAATCACCTGCATTCAGCTCCTGCATAATCGTCAATTTTTAAGGGTGAAACCATAAATCTTTATGTGAAATTCGCTTTGCCGTGATGTGACTCATAACCAGCTCTAAAGCGTTCCGCCTAGTGGAACGGTCTGGACTTCGTATAATCGCCTCCCTCACCTGTACAAATAGTCTGGTGTGCGAGCCGATCGGGAAGGACCAGATGGTTTTCTTTCTTACAGTGAACCCGTTAACCAAAATGCTGCTACCCATCTCAATATGGCATTCCTGCTGGGAATATCACCATCATACCCAATTATGAAGTGATGCCTGAAGATCCATTGCGTCTGAATTACGGACTCACCACTTTTCACAAAAGTGTCGTAGGCAAACACGCGGTGCACTCTAGTTCAGCTGCATGATGGGAAGTGAACCGTAGGGCCTGTGCTGTCGAATGTTCCCCGCTGCAGGCCCCTTCTCGTCCTAGAAGTCGAGTACCAGGAGTTACAAAATCGTCCGTTTCCCGTGAACCACCTTATATTATCAGAGTTTTGAATACTTCGAACACCGTTTCTGACATAGCAATGCAAAAACTCTTAAAAAAAAGCAACAATTATTTTACTCTTTATACCGTATATAAGACATAAAGCAACGTTAAGGTTCCAATAAGCGTGGGGTTCGATGGACGACATGTCAGGTGACCGTGCAGGCCACATAACAGAATCTCATTCTACTGCCATTGTGCAATTCACCCAGTGTCTATACGAGGAAAGGGACATATTCCAAACCCCGAAACTTCGTGAAGTCTTGCTCACATTACCTACATTGAGTTTTCGTTATTGTCCTGATGTGTCTTCTGTTGAAGTCTTGTTTCGCTATCTGCACTGAGTTTTTGTTGCTATCGTCTTGTGTCATTTCACGTGGACCTTAGTTGTATATCATTTTAATTTTTTTTTTGTGTACTTACTTTTTAATGTTTTCCATGAGTAATTTTCCCAGATTTTTGTTCGTTGTAGTTGTGTTTTCTTACAATAAATTATTGTTCTTCCACTTTTTTTTTTAACTGTCGCATTCTGATCTCTTATATCAGTTTTTTATTCGATTCATTTATGCATTTTTTCAATTTGTTCATTGTGGTTAGTGTTCACCAATTTTCTTGTCCAGTTGCTTGCACGTCACTCGTTGCTTTATGTTCTATTGACTGCCAGGTTCTTGGGTATTTCCTGGTGATTTGTAAATCATTGCCTGGTGCTTGTCAGGTGCTTGGTTTCTTGGTTTTGTATTTAGGCTTATTTGCGACATTGGACACAGTCAACTTACGTGCTCACAGAAATCCTGAATTGACGAGTTCACGCAGGAGTGATTACAGACCATCATGCCCTAGCAGTGACATGCTTGTTTAACAGGGGCATCTCCCAGGGAACTAAGCTAGTATGTGTCCACTATTGAACTGAACTGGGGAATGTAGACAACATCATAGTCACCAGTCATGGTCGTCTGTCTCAGGCGCGTACTGATGTGATTAATGGGAAATTCTTGTCGCGGCAAAACTAACTTTACCACATCGGTGTCNCATCATGCCCTAGCAGTGACATGCTTGTTTAACAGGGGCATCTCCCAGGGAACTAAGCTAGTATGTGTCCACTATTGAACTGAACTGGGGAATGTAGACAACATCATAGTCACCAGTCATGGTCGTCTGTCTCAGGCGCGTACTGATGTGATTAATGGGAAATTCTTGTCGCGGCAAAACTAACTTTACCACATCGGTGTCTATTGTAGGAATTATATTTTCCACAGTTTCTGAGAGTTTCTGGCATCCTTCAATATCAGAAAATGTTACGTCGCTTTTCCTCAGTTGTTAGAATAGTTTCGAATGGAGTGGAGAGATTTTGGAGGCTCCTAACATCGAAGTCTTGAGAGCCGATGAGGATGAAGCGAGGTGAGTATGGAGCAGCGTCGAAATGCAAGGACGGGGGAAACGGGAGATCCCCGAGAAAACCCGCCGACTAGCGGCATCGTCCGGTACGATTCCCACGTTCGAAAATCCGGGAATGACATCGCCGGGAATCGAAACGCGATTGTTGGAGGGAGGGGGGATGAGTGTCCTAACAACTGCGTCACCGCGGCCCCAGAGTTTGTTCAAAATTTTCTGTTTTATCTGCAGTGTTTCCGGGTTTTAATATTAGTGGTATAGGCCGTCCACAGTAAAAGAGCACTTTCGAAATCAACCTTGGAGAAATGTCACTGTGTCTACCTGCATAGGCCTGTGTTTTTACGGCCTCACTGTCCGGCAACAGCCCAGTTAAGATGGTAATGACGGAGATGAAAGTAGTTACACATCTCACCGCTGACTTAAAAGTGTTAGATTAAATATTTGTGAATATTCTAACTAATTACTTTGCTTTCAGGTATTTTTAATACACAATATGTGTAAACATTTTCACATCTGTAAAATATTCATTTTCTTAATAGTTTTACAGTTTTACTTGGCTNAATACACAATATGTGTAAACATTTTCACATCTGTAAAATATTCATTTTCTTAATAGTTTTACAGTTTTACTTGGCTGACGCATGAATAACGTGATGAGGCCCATGGCAATGTTAATTTTACATACGGCGGAAGAATACGCAATGCGCACACAAGTAGATCTTAAGCAGGGCTTTCCAAAGTGCTCAGTTTATCGTGAACAGACTATAACAACAGGTTTCACTCATGTGTGTGGTTATTGTGGCTCACCATGTACTATGGAATCCAGTGGTAAACCATCACGGTATACTACAAGAGCACTGGGTAGGTTAGGCAGGCTTAACATATTGTCTACTGAGAGGTTGGGCCGCGGTGATGTAGTGGTCAGACTACTCGCCCCTCACCAAGGCGAACCGGACTATNTACTCGCCCCTCACCAAGGCGAACCGGACTATATTCCCAGTGGGGGTCACTTCCGGTTTTTGCATGTGGGAATCGTGCCTGATGAAGCCGCTGGTCGGCGGGTTTTATCGGGGATCTCCCGTCTGTCCCACCCTTTCATTCCGGCGCTACTCCATACTCGCCTCACTTCATCTTCTCTGCTAAGAGCCGCCCATATATCACCACTCCACTACTGCGAGGTCGTTAGTAGCGACACACGGTTTTCGTGAAACAATTACTGTCAATTTGTACTTCGAAACGCTTTCGCTTAGGGCCACTTCCGCGATAACGTTGTTTCAATTTTGACTGTTGAGCTTCATAGGTGCCTGCCCACAAACCACAGACCTTGACTGCTGATGTACACTCCTTATGATTGGCCAATCACATACCACAACATATTGTCACGAAGACAAGTTTTCAACAGCCAAAGAAAAGCTACATGTGCGCACAGAGAATATAGAATTTTAGAGTGCGTGGAATTATTNTTGTCAGGAAGACAAGCTTTCAACAGCCAAAGAGAAACTCCATGTGCGCACGTAGGATATTGAATTTTAGAGTGCGTGGAATTATTTTGTTGCGAAAACGGCGTGTCCTCGTTCATTAGAGACGTAGGAAGTTTGTCAGTGAAGAAGGAACGGCGAGGAAGTAGGCCATTACTTGTGATAAGGTTTATTCTACTCAAGCTGAGAAGCTCATAGATTTCACTTTGGCAACTGCAAATGTTGGCCGCTATGGAGCACTGGCATCGCACGTGTACAGGATTTTTCCTTTTTGTATGTAAGCAAATTGGTTATGTGACGTTTCACAATCCGTGGTTATAATCAGTGAAATATTATTTACTGAAAGACAGTACATAACCTACTGCCGACTGATAAAACCCAACACATGAATTTGGGGACAAGTAACTTATGGCAGTGGAATTCTCGACATTCAATCGGTATCACAAGTAAATCAGTGACATACATCTATAATATAAATTAGTTATCTGGCACTTATTATCAGTCGCTCAATTCTCACTGATTTTCACTGATTTGCCTCAATTCTCACTGTTTCAAATTTAGAGTGTAGATGTTTAGTGATGCCAATTTAGTCTCGGAACATTTGATCAACCTTTGCAAAAAATAAGGAAATATGAATAATTGTAAAAAAAAACTGTTTCTCAGGTACCCATTCTTTCACAAAGTGACTCCGGAATATTTTAGCATTATTACACTTTGGCATGGTCGATTACGGTCATTCAGAAAGCATTTCAGTCTCACAACATCGGCTAGATCTTGGATGTTAAAGTGTCTCTTCGCCACTACCTAATGACCAAATGGAGGTCACAGTATCACAAGGACGAGTCTTCACACAATTATGGTGCGGTAGAAGGGAAATTACACCCAGTTATCAATTCAGATTTTATGTGTTCTTGTGGAAAATTCATAAATAATATAGTCAGAAATGTATATAAATGAATTGTGTTCTGTTATATGGTACTTACCCTACTGTTTTTATGGGGATTCGAATAATATGGCACAGATTTTGGTGACCATCTATCATCTTTAGTACATTATGGTATTTGATGTAAGTATGCAAATTGTTAAGTAGATAAGAAAGCTGTTTGTGAGGTGTGTGCTTTCGACGTACATTTGTAATGTATATAGTTGCGTAACATACAAAATAAAAACGTTAATTTTGTCGACTTCCTGTGAAAACGACATGTTTTATTAACGCTTGGCTAGAAAGCTTCTTCAGAAAGCATCCTGTTAGCAATTACGGGTACATGCAGTGTATCTATACGTTAGTATGCATGTTTATAAGTGTTCAAGAAGAGGCATCGCCAGAGTGCAAATATGCTATCGTACATGGACATCGTTACACACACACATTTACTAGAACACAGTTCTACAAGAATGCAAATACGAAAATGTGCAAGAAAAGGAGGCTATGCATCATCGCGAATCAGAGGAAATGCGTGGTCCCAGGGAAGCTACGATAACTGTGAAGACTCATGCAGTAAGATTGGAAACAGATAGCTTAAGAAGCTATGACGAAGCCACTACCTACTGCCATAGCGAGCCAGCGAACATATAGTTGATGGCCACGTTATTTTCTGAGTACAATCACCCTCTCANACTACCTACTGCCATAGCGAGCCAGCGAACATATAGTTGATGGCCACGTTATTTTCTGAGTACAATCACCCTCTCATCATTGAACTAGCAGCTGTAACTCACTTGATCGGAAAGTTCCATTAAAATGCACTTTTATCTCATAATCTCTGATAATTAGTTTTTTTTNAGCTGTAACTCACTTGATCGGAAAGTTCCATTAAAATGCACTTTTATCTCATAATCTCTGATAATTAGTTTTTTTACTAATTATGATTACAACTTTTAATCAACTGTTACCTTGCTGATAGAAATGTTTTTTGCAAAATTCTGTGTGTCACCTTCTGATATTTCCAGAAACCTAAGAGCTTTTTGCCGACAAAAATTTAAAAAACCTTGTCTAATCTCAATTAATGTTATCGCTGATGTTTATCACGTTTTTTTGCGAAAGAAAAGTGNAAAAACCTTGTCTAATCTCAATTAATGTTATCGCTGATGTTTATCACGTTTTTTTGCGAAAGAAAAGTGAGCCGAATGATTAGTAGACATGGGAATTTCCAAACATTGGCCCGAAATAAATAATAATAATAATAATTTTAATAATAGAGACTGGAGGAGGGTAAAATCCTCAACCCGGTATCACAACAAATCAAAATCATTAAGATTTCCTGAGCGCAGAAAGAACAGTGGGAACCAAAAAACACTTANACCCGGTATCGCAACAAATCAAAATCATTAAGATTTCCTGAGCGCAGAAAGAACAGTGGGAACCAAAAAACACTTTTTTAACAGGCACCTATTTAAAAAACAGACTAATACCCAGTACGGAAACAGCAATAATTACTGGTTTTGTGAATAATACAGATGGCTTTAAAATTTCAAAAAATAGTTGGAGCATGAATGTAAGTAAAGTCTTTTTACGGTTTTTTTTCACACTTTTTGAATCAAATCTTTGAAAAATCGCCCCATATATGACGCGGTTGTTTGTTTCCTAAATATGTCATATATAATAGGCTTCTTATACTTTGTTTAAATAAAAGTATCTTAATTTCTGGTTGAATTGAAGCGTTTACTGTATCTTATATATACACAAGCTTACCCGGCCACGCGTTGTTGTGGCATAAAAGATTTTGGTTCTATTCATTTCTGTCAAATTAATCGAAAGAAGTATATGCATATATATATATAAGTATATGTATAAATGTAAAAAAACACTGAGTACAACAAACTGAAATGTTCAAACAGACAGCTGTCAACAAAGGCGCTTCCTGACGCGAAAGTATGGTAAAAATGTGCTTTTTGCAGATTTTAGTTCCTTTGCAGGTAATAAAGATACTAAAGAAAGGTGTACAAACAATCGTGGGAACAAAATGAAGGTTTATAAAAAAAACAGAATGAAAATTGGTTGTTTTTTTCGGGAGTTATACTCGTCCGAACAAACGGACACANTACTTCATTTAAAATTAATATTAATAAAGTCGGGGAGAAACTAGGTGTGTTGATAATGCTCAGTAAGAAATAGTTCTCATCCAAAGTTATGTTGAACTGAGTGCACACGTATGCGGTGTGCTATCCCTTTGCTGTAGTTTTCTAGACTCGGTTATGCTTTGTTTGCATGAGGCGGGGAAATAGCCTGAAAATAGAACTTAAGCAGGTCTTCAGTAAAGTTTGAAGTAACCGTGAATGGACTATAGTCTCCATCTGACTGTTAGCTGAAGTTTTTTAGAGGTGTTGAATGTAAAATAGAATGAAGAGNCTCCATCTGACTGTTAGCTGAAGTTTTTTAGAGGTGTTGAATGTAAAATAGAATGAAGAGAATTAGTTCCGCGAAGATGATTTTCTGGATACGCCTTCGGGAGGACCTCCAGTTCGATTCCTGGCCTGACCAAACTGACTTCAGTTTTCCATAGTTAACCGAAGCGGAGCCACTTGAGGTGGACGCTGGATGGTCCCGTGCTACAGGGTGTGTCCAGTTCTTTCCTCGCTACTGACTGACCATGACATAGACTGAAGAAGAGGTAGAGAGAGCTCGCTGGCTGCGCACAACCAGTCTTCGCGTCACAACATTGAACTGCTTTTCTGCCAACACGATTAGCAAAAACGGCGAGGAATGGATTTGAGGTTAGAACGCTGTTTAGTAAACAATGCTTTGAGATGTTCTTATTCTTCCTGTAACTAGTTTATAATGCAGTTTGATTAAATTCAAACTGGTAAAAGTATTTCGTTTATATAACAGCGCTCTTCATTTAAAAATTAAGATAGAAAATTGCACGTTCATCGTTGTTGACAATGTGACTTTGCCAGTTGTGTTGCTTTAGGGTAGGTTACTGTTGGGTGCATGCACAGAAGACGAATAATCATTCTACCCCATCATTAGTCTATGGTCCAGACAAGATGTTCCAACTCTCGACGGGATCACNCAGAAGACGAATAATCATTCTACCCCATCATTAGTCTATGGTCCAGACAAGATGTTCCACCTCTCGACGGGATCACAGATTAGGCAATAATACAGAGTCGAAACAGCCGCTTATACCGCGAACTTCAGCCTCACACTCCAGCAAAATGGCGTCTCTAACCACCAACATGTAGCAACGCCGTTTGCCAACCAGCGCACGGTAACCTAATATCTGGCCGGCAGCCCAGCCAATAGGATCCTTCTACAGTTTGAAATAGCCAATCAAAGAATAACGAGGCAGACTTTAAGTAACTGCCACTCCATTTCGCTTCTGTGTACTATCTACTCTGTGGCAAGACTTCAGGCAGTGACCACATCCCACTTCCGAAAACTGCTTTACATTCGACGCCCACGAAAAATAAGAAAATTAACTACCGCTTAATGCAATTAATCCTGGATTCCTGTGAGAAATAGTTTAGAATGTTTGTAGTGCATTTGTCGGTACTCATAAAGAATTTTCTCTTANAATCCTGGATTCCTGTGAGAAATAGTTTAGAATGTTTGTAGTGCATTTGTCGGTACTCATAAAGAATTTTCTCTTTACCAACAATTTCAATTCAATGGCAAATACAGGAATATGGTTCAATTTAGTTCGAGATTTCGAGCTCAAGCGAATCAAACGTAAGTAGATTTAGAAAAATAATCTTTGGGCAACCTTGTTGGGGAACTAAAACTTAGTATCATATCAGAAATAAATAATTTAATTAATAAATTGCATAGGTACGTTTACGTTTCGTAGCACTAAATAGGCACTGTGATAAGGTGAACTGTTTTTGAGCGTACCAGTANACTGTGATAAGGTGAACTGTTTTTGAGCGTACCAGTATAATTTCACATTCAATTACTTACTCTCACTAAGACTTAGCGGTGTAGATAAGCTTTAGTCGATTTACTTTGAATAATTTTACTCTGTTACTACTGTATAATTCATGTTTAATATCACGCTTGGATGTAAGTAATGCACTTATGTTAACTGTAAAATTTAAGCAAAAATCTTTCAAGCTGTGAACCGGCCGAGAACAGAATATTTTGTGTAAACAAAGATGGAATGTAGTAAATAATCGAAGTGTTCTAAATATAGCCCCTTATGCCCTGTGGAGTACGTGAGATGACTGGTTATCTCCAGGCATCTCAACATTCCTTTTAAGAGAGAATATACAGGAAATGAAGCCCGAATACTCTATTAACTTAGGTATAACACAAGCAGGAGTAGACATAGGTGAGAGAAACGATTATAGAAGGACTATATCTTTAAGTAAGCGGCGTTCTTGAAAACTGAAAATGAATCCCTATTGCATAACGTTTGGTATGTCTGAATTGTTCAGATGGTTAAGCGTTATTAGGAGACGAACTACTGTCACCAATCAGAATATCGAATGCGAATCAATTGTTGTAAAAACACAAATTTTTTTTTCGTTTTATCTGTTTGAAGGAAATAATCGCCTTACAGGGCTTAGAATGTTTTTATTCCTTCGATATATAATGTTTTAATTTATATAAATAGAATCAACGAAATATTAGGAAAAGGTAGTAAATCAAATTGTCATTAATTTAGATTCATAGAAATATTAAAAATCAAGAGTTTTTAATTATGAAAGAAACAATTAGATGTATTTACCTAGGATTACCTACATTATAAAACTTTGGCAAGACATTAGAACAAATTTCATGAGAAAGTAAAAAATTAAATACATGATTAGTTATAGATTATATATAAAATTTATAATATCCTCCAACTCCAGAATAAACCAAATTTGAAATAGATTTGGTTGAAGTTTCACGTGATTAAAAAAGAGAATGCTCGAATACATTTTTTAAAAGTACTAATAGGAGATGAAATGGGAATTAAACCATCAGAAGACCAGACTATCCAACATAGAAAACAAATTTTATATAAAATGAATGTTTTTAATGAAAAATATTGACTAAAACGAAATGAACAAAATTTATATTTTCGTGATAGACAAATCTATTTCGACAATAATACGTTAATTGTTAAAGTAAAGAACATATTTTAAGTGAAATGATTACAAATTTCATGAAAAGACATAAACAAGAAGATCTTGAAAATAAATACACAGATAATTGCTTCAAAGGCAAATATAGTTTTTCCTTACAAAGAAAATTTTAAAGAAATCTGTAGCAGGTAGAAGCTGGCAGTATGAAAAATGCACTGAAACCAATTTGTGATCACATAAGAAGTTTAAAGTAAACTAAAAAATCACAATTTCTCTGAAACAGACCAGTATTATGAACAAAATTGCCTCTACAGAACCGGTATTACAAAGTATAATAATTCCCCAAATTTTTGTATGGAATAATGTATGAGAATTCATTAGTGGATTAAAATTTTTCCGTGGAGATTAAAATGCAAATATGGTATTATGAAAAATAATTAAAATGGTTATGCTAAATAAAACATTTGCAGATTTCATAGCCATAGTTCTAAACTAATTCCACATTTAATTCGTGTTTCCAATGAAATTTCTCATGGAGCTATTGAAATCTTGGCATTTAATCTCGGCATTTAAAACAATTTAATTTTACCAAATATATATCTTCCACTGCATAACTGCATAACTGCATAAATCTTGTGGTACTCTTACAAAGTTATATGAAAGCTTTTAACGAGGTAGTGAATGTTTAAATCAATTAGATGAAGAATGTAAAAACATGACATAGTTTGTAGAGATCATAAAGATTATAATCACGACATGTTGCTCATACAGAATTAAGCAGAAAGAAACCAACAATAATGTTAAATAAAATCACACAATAAGGTGAAAAAATAGTTTCTGCAGCTGTGGCATCGACGTTTACAAAANAACAATAATGTTAAATAAAATCACACAATAAGGTGAAAAAATAGTTTCTGCAGCTGTGGCATCGACGTTTACAAAAACGATACTTGACTGAATTATAAAAATGGTTTAATTATATAAATTGTTTCATATATAAATAAAAATCAAAAACTTATTATTTGATTTATTACTGCTAATCTGCTTAGAGAAATACATATNTTGTTTCATATATAAATAAAAATCAAAAACTTATTATTTGATTTATTACTGCTAATCTGCTTAGAGAAATACATATATTGATAAATTCAGTCCAAAAATGGACGGAAATTAAATGGTTACCATTAACTTCAACTTTATTGATATTATCAATAAACATTAAAATAAGACATTTGATCTGTTATAAAAAAAAGAGATTTTTATAACTGTTAACTACAATTTTTGGAGATTTTAGAATTTTGGCAGGAGGAGCAAGTATAATTATAATTCAGCAGAAAATACAAGAAAAATGAATAAGAATTAAAAAAAACAATGACATAACTTCACAATGAAAGATAAAGATGGAGATGTTTAAATAGTAACGAAAAAGGAGATAATATAATCTGAAATAAAACATTATCATATAAAGGTACAAAAATAATATTATTAAACGACTATTACTAGAATGAGGACATTTAAAACCCGTAAACTAAATAATTTTTGACGTAAACCACTGTATAGTTTGTTTGTGGTTAATTAAGAGTGTTACAATGAGATCATGACAATTCGGATAGTCTCTATCACCTTGCCAAAAATATGTTTCATCTCGCCAAAATCTTTCGAAATGAAATATTTATTCAAAGCTGATATAACATTATGGATTTCTTCTAAAATCATACGTCATAAACATAAATTTTGATTCATGCAATTTTCTTACATAGAGGCAAAAATTATTGTTGGAACTTTCCAAGTCATTTTCTTTTGCAAACTCATCAAATTAATGTTTCCATCATGTCTCTTCAAAACTATAAAGAGACTTTTTTTGGGTTAAAACCTTTTATATCTCTATGATTCAATGAATTAAGGCACATCTATATATACAACTGAAGTAAGTTTGCCATTTAGAAATACAGTTGGCACATCTAACTGTATCAGGTGTCAGGCCAGTTTTATTTCATTGCCCGTGTCAGCAGCATTTGAACTGTCAACAATCTTGCAACAGGAGCATAAATATTGAATGTACAGTGCTCTTCATGGCCTTTTGCAACTAATCTTGCGTTCTTCATTCTACCTCGTTTGGTGCTCTAAACCCACTTCGTTTCAAATGCTCTTTTATCTGGAGGTGAATAAGCTGGTGTCCAAGTGTCAAATTTTTTGTGTGCTTCAAGTTATTTTTGGATAGCTTTACACCATTATCTTCCACTTACGATTACTTATTTGTATATTTTGGCTCTGCTTAACAAAGAGACAACATGCTGTGTATAATTCTAAGTCTTCAAATATTTCAGACTGTTTTGCTATTTATTTACTCCTTAATTCAAAATCTCCGTATTTTACTTTTTTTCTCCTTATTTGAAGATGCATTTCTTGAAACACTTATATCTATCATTTCTCTTAATTATTCTCTCATACCTTATTTCCCCTTTACATGTAATACATATTTTCACACCTAATCGAACATCACTGATAAATATTGTTTCGTTTTATTCTACATTTGCAATAAGTACCTATTTGCACGGTATCCAAACATTCATGTTTCCTGAGCTCTTGCATCAAATATGCCTGTTCGTGGTAGTTTTAGTGATCGTGTTTACAACAAAATACTATAAGTTTTGGCAAGTCTACACTCTCCAAAAATATCTTGTCATAAATCTTTCGTCACATGTATACAGAAATTATACAAACATTCCCAAGGCCACGTTGCTATCGAGCCAGCATAATTCACTTAAGATTTTTATTTTACTGGCTTTGCTTGTTAACATATCACGCAAACTTTTATCCAACTCTATCGGTCTTGACAAACTCCCAGTTACGTAAAGAGGTTTATAGACCTGAAAAATAAGCTTATCCAGTCCTAAATGCTTGCCAAAAAATTACTCATGGTTTTATTAGTAAACAGTGGGTTTCAACCCTTACGGGACAAAAACTTCAGATTTTCTCTTTTAGTCATTTCACCCAGAAATCCCATATACGAAACATAAGCTGGTGATCCAGTCTGTACATCAGAAACTATTCGTTTGCGTTCATAATATGCAGTTTCATGGTCTTTAATGTCGACATAAACTCAGGGAAATTGTCAGAGTGTGATAAGGTCAAATATAACTCCGTGCAGAAAATGTAGCCACAGCATCTGTCGGCCTAAATAACCAGAAAATCCTAGTAACGCAATATCTGTAAAGCAATCTTGTATTACTCAAGTGATGTTGAAGTTAGGTTCAAGGGGACACGAGGTACTAATTTATTGTAGTGTATTGTTGTGCAGAATGTACTACATTACTTATCTTTTAGTATTGAATAACCAAACCCTTGTTTAGAAAATGTAAGAAGGACGTTCATTTGTATCTATTATTCCCAACTGCTGGCATTGTTGCACCTAACTTCAACGTATCTTTAGTAATACAAGATTGCTACTCCGGGCATTATGATTCTAGGGTTTTCTGGTTGTTTAGGCACGCAGATGCTGTGGATTCATTTTCTGCAAGAANCTGCAAGAAGTTCAGACACATCCTGCATTTGTGATCTCAGGACTGCGAACTGTCAACTAACTTATTGAGTTTTCCCTGTTCTCCTCAACCTTATTGAACTCATCCTCACAAATCATACGCGACAACGCGTTAGGTACGGAATTTTCCGTTCCCTTTGTATGCTGTACATTAAATTTAAATCGAGACATTCTCAATAACCAAAAGGTCACACGAACGGAAGGTTTTTGTGATTCTAACAACAAGCTCAACTTTTGCTCTGTGGTGTAATTACTGAAACTTCTGTACACTGATTATTTTTCTTCCTTTTCGACGTTGAATTGTGCTCATGTCTGACTTTGATTATTACTTCTCAATAGGCATACAATACGGTAGTTTTATTTCCAATGGCAAGCATTAGATTATGCAGTATATAACTAATTTCTAAAATCAAATAAATTAGTGAAACATATCTGGAGAAGGCATAACTTCTGCAAAACCGTCATAATTTATTTTTACGTCACCTTAATGACAATGACATGAATTGTGTTTAGCCAAGTGGATACAATAATTAACTACCATTTGTACGATGTAATTTCAGTGTGACAATTATTTGTATCGCTAATGTGGCATTCCTAGTGTAGTATTGCGTATAAAGTAAGTCCAAAAAATTGACAAAATTCGTAAATTTTAAACTGTTCTGAAATGGACCACTTACGTATTTGACTATCATCTGTTTCATTTTGACGTCCCAGTATATGCCATCATATATATATATATATATATATATATATATATGCAATTTCAAGCACAGTTTAAATCATGTTTATGGGAGATACGATAACAGTTTATTTTGTATTGCATTTGCGATGACGATAATAATGGTATGTGTGTCATTAGCCACAGATTTTAATGGGAATGCATAATGGACTTGTCCAACAACATTTTAATAATATACGGTCACCCATAACACCCTTTTACTGGAATTAAAGTTTGGCCATCACTAGCTTGCTCGATCGCCTGTGTATGACTTGGCATGAAATTGGCGGGGCCAATCACCTCTGCTGTGTGTAACATGGTTGACATGTCCCATAAAGTTAAATTTAGCCTGAAGACCACAGTGTTGTTTGTATACAAACAACAAACAGCATTGCACCAGTTCCAGTACCTACGCAAACACCTGCTTATCATATCCGTTACCTATGAGTTTGAAATGTTTCTAGAAATCTGCATATGTTAGTAATGCTTTGTATATATGACAGTAAACAAAGCTAGTAAATTGTTTTATCAACAGTAAATGCAGCTTGGGTAAACTTTCAGCATATACTCTGATGAGAGAGCCATCTGCCACATAATATTCCTTTGTTGATGCTAGCTCATTACATGCATGCATATTATTTAGCTATCTGTCTTCAAAAGAATAGCAGAAAACGACATTTCGTAAAAAAAATATTTAATGAGCAGACTATGTTATTCCTAGAATCTTTATCAATAAACGATATATTTTGCCAGTTCGTCACTATTGGATTTCTTGCGATGTGACAATTATATATAATGTAACCTGTTCGCTGATATATTTGATTAAAAATATAATGTGCCATGGAAATATATAAAGTTGAACATTGATAGAAAGAAATAAATACAAAATATTTATAATGAACTTAAAATAATTTTATAAATTTTTAAGCATAGAGGATGTTTTTATTAACAAGAAACAAGAAAACAACAAACAACAGTAAACTAAGTTAATGGAAATAAGTATTTATTTAAGTCAGTTTTACATGATCAAATAACAGTTCGTATTTCAGGTGAGTTTACTCCAGTCGAGTGGTGGACGGGTATTTCAGCTCGCAGATGTAAGCCAAGCTGTTAGAGCAGGGAATGTCATTGAGCTCAGCAGTGCGGGTGATGGCTCCACATTTCTCCTGGATTCCGTTGGCATTGTTTGGTTCTCCAGACGCCCATTTCGAGTAACCAGACTCTTCCAGTGGGACACCTGAAACACAGGGATGACATTCGATATTACACACTCGACACTTAACTAGAAGACCGCTCACATGCTTTGCAATTAGTTAATTCATGATGCCAGCTAGGAAGAGTGCATTAAAGAAATCTAAATAAATTAATCAAATTTTAAACACTCCGAAACATTTTTGTGGAGATATTGTTTTTAGAAGTGCTTATAGTTCAAGTAGAATTGTTGCAACTGTATTTAAGTCTGGGAAAATAACTTGCAAGACAGAGGATCATTTCGGAAGTAGTATAATTTTTTTCCTATAGTGGAAATAGCATTAGCTATTAAGATAGCATGAGACATAATAAAACGAAAATGAATGGGTCTTGAATCATCCTTTCTGTTATATGTCCCTTTCATATACAAACTGAAAGGCTTTTCAGATTAAAAAATTTGGGTATCGATAACTCAAATTGCGAATAGAGAGGCTGCGTACTGGAGATTGCTGAAGGTAATAAATAGAAAGCAGTAAATTCATCCACACAAAGGGCATTAAATTACGCTTCCAAAAAATGTTGACCCCAGTCTGCTGGGCTGAAATGAAGTCCAGTATGAGATGTAGGTAGGACGTACCATCAAGAGTGAGGAAGTCCCTGGAGTCTTGGAACTCGGTGATGCCGACGAAGAAGTAGGCATTGCTGCTGGCGCCAGTGATCCTGCTGTTTCTGCCGATGATGGTGGAGAAGAGCTGCGCCTCCTCACTGGAGCTGATGACTCCCAGTTGTCCGCCGTCAGTGAGGCATGTCTGCACGGCCTCGGTCCATGTTTATGGCTGTGAGTAGAACTTGTAGAAGCCGAAGCCGGGGAAGTACTCGTAGCCTGTGGAGCCACTGGAGAGTACAGTGGCGGCCTGGCTGCTGGCCGCCAGGAGGACGCACGCCAACACTATCTTCAGCATCTGCAACATCATGGAGAACCTGACACATTTCGCTGACTAGTACTGTACCATCTGCCACATGTCGCTGACAAGTTCTGTACCAGCTGCCACATCTTANTGACACATTTCGCTGACTAGTACTGTACCATCTGCCACATGTCGCTGACAAGTTCTGTACCAGCTGCCACATCTTACTGACTAGTACTATACCAGCTGCCACATGTCGCTTGCTAGTTCTGTACCATCTGCCACATGTCCTTGACTAGTACTGTGCCAGCTGCCACATGTAAGAGTACCTCCTATGTGGGTCTTTCGTGTGAGATTAGAATAGTCAACTTCTTTGCCTTCTTGAAAATTATAGTCCAGGGTCTCTTTGATTAAACAGACGGCCATTTCTAATATACCCCGGAAGTTTGTAAGGTTTTCAACTGAATAGTCTTTAGCAATAATAATTCAACTGAAATGAATACACGTAGTTGACCGGGCATTCCTTATAATGTAGTTTATTAATAACACACCAGGNTAATAATTCAACTGAAATGAATACACGTAGTTGACCGGGCATTCCTTATAATGTAGTTTATTAATAACACACCAGTATCGTATTAAAAACTCACTACTCTGCCTGTCACTATTTTAAAGTTATCCCCAGTGAGGAAGATTTCATTTAATTTACTGGAAGTATTCGGTTCTAATCCTAGTGTTTTTTTTTTTTAGGACTGGCGTCAATCNTAAAGTTATCCCCAGTGAGGAAGATTTCATTTAATTTACTGGAAGTATTCGGTTCTAATCCTAGTGTTTTTTTTTTCAGGACTGGCGTCAACCAGTTCGCTGACATATTCTAGGGCTTTCGATGGGGGTTGTGTCATGTCTTCAATTTCTTTAAACCTCTTTTTTTTAGTTTTTGGTTTAATTGATACATGTACTTCCATACTGAATATGAAATGGACCAAATACAGATAGTTTTTCCAGTGTGGTAATACTGATTTGCCTAAAATAGCTTTACAACCTTAGCAGTCGTGCACGCAGTCACTAAAACAAGTGTGCCAAGGTCACATCACTATAAATACGTCCGTATCATTATCCCGTATTGTGAGCAATTCACAGTAGGAGCAATACAATTGTGTAAGTGACGATTGCAAGATATTAGGCAACCACGTGCAATGATCCACCGCAAACAGTATTCTGAGCAGGGGTGTTAGGATTCTCGGGGGAAGCTTTTCATAGGAATACAATTTCCGCGAAATCATTCCATAACTAGTTGTACTCCAAAACACTTGTGATCATAGATGTCTGGCTGCGTATCATGGATAATTATTATCGGATTAACTGAAATATGCTTGTCCCAGTCAAGTAAGAATATGTCTCTACATATGACACGCTGCCAATAAGTAAAAGAATGATACAAATGTGCGTGTAGGATATTGAAATAAAAACGCAACCAATGAATTACAACTAAGTACTATGTAAGGAATTACTTGAAACCGTAAATCGTATTGTTTTCCTATAATTCAAAATTTCCTGTGACACCGGAGTACTTTTTACAAAACGTATCACAGCGATCCATTTGTCATATATAATAATCAACCATAACAAACATTCTCAAACATTAAATTTAGGTAGTGATATTTCTTTACATGTTTTTCCATTAAGGATATTTCTTTTTTGTTATAATAGTGCATTAGTTACATTCCGCATAGAGGTATAGTAAATCTACATAGGCGCATTAGTGTTGGCAAAATATTCTTGTACCGCCGATTGCCATAACAACTGAACATTGAAAACTACTTTGTCTGTTGAATGGATTAGACCTGCAGAGACAGTTTTGAGTAGAGATATTAATTAATAGTTATGCCTTTTTTACCTTGACTAGTTGCAAATTTCTTCTCAAAGTTATTCTGCGTATATTTGTATACTGGTACAAAACTCGCTTCTCTAACCGCTTTATATAGTAGATAATTCCACAATGGACGACGGTGCCATCCTTCAAAATCTGCAAGTCAGACTTGCACGACGCACTCGAAGTATCAGAATGCAAGATAGCTGGTTTTCTGTGTTCAAGTGGCTCTCGAATGATTCTTATCACATGCGTAATCTCAGTAATAATAATATTTTTTCTAAAATAAATTTATTTTTGTCTGTTACCTTATGCCTCACTAATTTTGTGTAAAGTGTTTGAAAGATGCAATGTTCTCTACGATGTCAGATCACCAGGATATTTTTCCACGAGTAGTTCCACAGGTTATGTAAATTGCATACTTATAAGTTCAACTGGTATGATGTTTAAACAATAACCCACTAAATAATTAACATATTATTCAAATATATGCTTTGATTTAATTTGAAATAATCACTTTACAGGCTATTTATTATACGGTGAAATGTTTTGTAAGGCACGGCGTGTTTTGCGTTTGCAACACGTTGCACTGAGTTGTTTTTTTCGATCGCCATTACTACGTGATTTCAGGCGTCTTATTGTAACATTTCTAGTTTGGAACTGCACTAGTTCTAGTGAAACGTTATATTACGGCTCGGAATCAATATACTTATGTCTGTGCTTGATGATGTTGGCGACAGTTCATTATGACACCACGGAATGAAGTCTTGCAACGGCTTATCCTTAAATTATTATAATATGTTGTACTTTTGAATAGCGTTAATGTAATTGAGCGACGTGATTTTGTTACAACAAATAGCGAGGACTCCTTAATGTAAATAATCTCTACTGAGATTCAAAAAAGGCTCGTATGGACCATAACCAGACGGATATTTGATGTCATAACTTTACTGTTATATTCTTGTTTCACTGAGAATATTCGTGGCAAAAGAGTTCGCTAAGTACTAATTTGGATTACTTTTTCCAAACCTGACTGCTTCAACGCCAACAACAGACAAACCCGGCGAATACCAAATCCTTTCGGCCTGATCTCGTGGGCGCATGGAACATTTTACTTCGTGGCTGTGCTGCGTGGGGCCGTAGAGGACCTTCACGGTGAAATAAGAGCTTAAGGAAACAACTTAATATGAAATACTTCGTGTTAACTGCTCGTTTGTTTTTTTATTCACTGGATTGCTGGCTCCCAGTTAAGTTGGCATATAATTATGTTAAATAGACACGTCTTAACTTCGTATTGCGAAATAGGTATTTATATTTACGGCAAACCAAGTCAGTGTTTTATTGTCTTTACACACATTTGAGTACAAATTGGGATATTGGTATCATATTTATGTTTCTAATAATTCCACAGTTTTGCTAGACCGGTGCATGAATAAAGCAAACAGGCTTGTGGCAATGTTAATGTTATACATGGCGGAAGAATACAAAATGTGCATACGTGTGTATATTAAGCTGGGCTTTCAGAAGTTCCCAGTTTAACGTAAACAGACTTTAAGTGCACCGAATACTGGCCTACTTTCCTCCAAAGCAGACGACTTCAGTTTTGGATTCTCAACTTCTTCTGTCCGCCCATTGGGTCTACTTTGTAGCTCTATTCAGTTAATGCATTAACTTCTAAGTCCGTGATCTAACAGCTACATAACTACTTTACTTCAAACATGTTCAACTCTGCAGATGGTTACATTGTCCCCGAACTTGTTCCGATCAAAGTAACTTTTTGTTCAAAGTAAAATGCTTGTGTATGTACATGAAAACGACTTTCCATTTGTGTTGCTTTTCGATTGGCGGCTACGAAGTAAGTAAACCGCATATTAAAACGGCAGATATTGACGGTATTCAGCAAGTAACTCCTTACGTTGCACCATTAAAGTCGAAATAAGAACATGTATATTTAAATAAATAAATATATATGTTCAGTGATAAAAGATAATATAAATAATTACGGGAACATGTTTTTCAGTTTAGAAATTCCTTTTGCTTGGATTCCACTACAGATAATCTAGAATGAGCTTGAGTATACGATGTCAATAATAGAAACTGGCAGAATAAAACATTTGCTAAAATTTGGTTACATTGTAAATTCATATGGCCATAATTTTGAAAATCATTGTCTGATTGCACTTAAACCAGCAAGTTTACATAGCTTTCTGTAGCACTAATGATGTGCACAATTTGGTGGGAATAAGTTAAATTGTTCTGGAAATAAGGCAAAACCTCAACTATTCCGATTTCGCAAAAATGCTGGAGGAAAGGATCTATGTATGCATAATTGACGCTTCTAGTGAATAAAGTTATCGTACAAAACTCTGTTGAATTTTGTTTAAATGTTTAGTAGATATACTGACCTAAGTTTTTCGTATTAATGACAATAAAAAAAGGGCCTTCCACACTTAAAACATTATAGTTTACCTAACCTTCTGTAGCACTACTTGTGTGTGAAATTTGGTTGTAAAGGTTCATTTGTCTTCAAGATATGGCAAAAAAATAAATTTTTTGTTTTATTACTTTCATAAATGGAGTACAANGTAAAGGTTCATTTGTCTTCAAGATATGGCAAAAAAATAAATTTTTTGTTTTATTACTTTCATAAATGGAGTACAAAACCGTTATGTATTAGCACATTCGACGATTGACATAGATATAGTATAGAAATTACGTTTAAATCGGTGATATATTTTCATAGATATATCACACTAAGCTGAAGTATTATTATAGCCATCATTCCTGAAATAAGTTCCTGGCACACTTAAAACATATGAATTAATATGGCCTACAACAGAAAATCTTCTTCGCCAAATTTGGTAGGAATCGGTTGGTTGTTTCCCGAAAATGACATAAAAATAATATTTTCTACCAGCACAAATATTTAAATACCAATAATATATATACCACCAGCATACAAATTAAAATTTTTATTTGATTGCATGGATTCGACGATATGACATAATTATACAAAATGACTATATGACCGCCATGTGGAAAATAAGTGTATGACGAACCCTAGGCGTACCAATTTACTTCCCCTACCGAAGTGCTACTTGTTTGTCAAATTTTTGTAGGAATTGGTTACTTTTTTCCGTGAAATGACATAAAACTTTTTTTTCGTATTGCAATAGCTTACAAAATGACTGAAGAAAGTGGCTATGTGTCGGTATATATGATAATTCTAAATATATAGACTGCTTACAGCTTACAAAATTTGTTCGAAATTGGTCGAACTGTATGGCAGATACAACAAATAAACCTAAAATATTTGTTTAGGCGCTATTTTGAAAATGAGTGAATAAGTAATTTAATTCTTATACGTTTTCGNAAATAAACCTAAAATATTTGTTTAGGCGCTATTTTGAAAATGAGTGAATAAGTAATTTAATTCTTATACGTTTTCAGGGTCTTTCATATTATTACTTACTTGCCAATTTTGGCGAGTATTGTTCGAGTAGTTTTCGAGATATAACGTAAGGCTTAATTTTTTTTAAGAACGGAGTTATCTTTCAAAATGGCGAACCAACCACAATATCACTACATAAATTTAATTCTTAAATGATGCACTGCCAAAATACAACATTTGGTTTCAATCAGTTGAATGGTTCCCGAGGTATAATACAGCCCCTAAATATTAAAATTACCGCCATGTTGGAAGTAAGGGTCTGTAGTGGGCATTAACTATAGAAATCAGGTGCCCTTCTCAAGTTCTATATGGTTCCAAGTTAGGTGTAATTTGGTTTCTCGCGTTCAAAAGTTGAAAGCTAGAGACGCATACGCACAAACACACACACAGTCACACACACATACACACATTCACACAGCAGAGGAAGGAATCTCATAAGACTTTCTTTCTTTCGCAAAGTAGACTCACATGGCACGATTTTTAGATGTTACGGACGTTCGAAAAGTTGACATTATTTTCTTCATTTTTATCACATTATTTTATTTTTCATTGTGAGGGGAAATTTAGTCTGATAAATTGGATGGTAACAGAAGAAAATTACTTTCCACAAAAGAGTGAAAACATTTGTAGGAATTTTAATTTTATACGTGTTTTAGTACAAATTTTGAAATTGCACCAAAGTAATGTTTTAGACCGCAGTTCAAAGTAATTGTTAATATTAATAATATGTCAAGAACAATATTTCATGGAAATTAATAACACGGTTAGTTTTCGTTTCAGTTCTAACATTTGAGATAAAATTTGAAGTCGAAATACTCCAAAATTTAAGCTCTATCACAGGTGAACCAAGTGTTGGATTTGAAAGAAATTGATGAATAACATTAAGAACCACTTTTCTTTAAATCGAAATCTGAGTAAAATAAATGTTTGAATTTTTTTGGTATCAAGATTTTAAGTTAAAGTTCTTAAATTGTTGCTAAAAGAAAAGATGATTCAAATGATTTGGTAATTTTTTATTGCATTACCATCGATATCATGTCCCAAAAGTATCGCATATCGTCAAAAATTAGAAAAGCATGCATGGCCTTGAACAACCGCAATGAACACACACTAAGTGTCTCCTGGATCGCAGATACGCCTTACTAGGCCTCTGTTAATATACCTGCTACAGATACGCATTACTAGATATATGTTAATATACCTGCTACAGATACGCCTTACTAGGCCAATGTAAATATACCTGCTACAGATAAGCTTTACTAGGCCTCTGTTAATATACCTGCTACAGATACGCCTTACTAACACTCTGTTAATATACCTGCTACAGATACGCCTTACTAGGCTTCTGTTAATATACCTNTACTAGGTCTCTGTTAATATACCTGCTACAGATATGCCTTACTAGGCCTCTGTTAATATACCTGCTACAGATACGTCTTACTAGGGCTCTGTTAATATACCTGCTACAGATACGCTTTACTAGGCCTCTGTTAATATACCTGCTACAGATACGCCTTACTAGGCCTCTGTTAATATACCTGCTACAGATACGCCTTACTAGGCCTCTGTTAATATACCTGCTACAGATACGCCTTACTAGGCCTCTGTTAATATACCTGCTACAGATACGGTGCTCTAAAGAAGCTGACGCGCGTCACTGGATTGCGTACAAGGCAGCTGTTGGCTCTATTCATGCCTACCTGGCGATCTTAGTGTCCTTCCCCTTGGTGCCTGGTCCGTTGATTGGATTGGAAAGGGCTTACTAACTTATACTAACTTAAACTAACACCCATGTCTTACCTAGGATTCGAACCCAGAGCCTCCCGCTTCCCAGACCGCCGGCGCACCAACCAAGTGCGCCACAGGTGGGTGGCTTTTATTGCGTTGATGTCGTCCAGAACTGACACTGTTTATGGGCATACACATGTGTCCATTGCTGCCAACACAACTTTACTGTTTTACGGAATTGTTAAAATGATGGACATTTCGACTGTCATCTATGATGCCTTTTGCAGGTCAATTACCCAACCACGCTCAAATTCCATCAGTAGTTTCTATGGCTGTTTCGTACGTCTTCTCGACATGGAAATCGATCACTTGTTGCTAATGCTTTGCTATGAAAGACTGTTGACACTCGCCTCTCGAAACACGATCCCTCAAGTGACACACGTGCGTGCTTTAGTGATGGTGTGGGCGAGGTATAGCACGATGGCCTGTCTCGACGCACCATAACGCTGGACTCCAGAAATAAATTTGCTATCAAATACTCTAGAAACTAACACTGGACAGCTTGCGAGAAAACATGTTGGCGTTGACACCTTTAGTCAACGGATAGCAGCACCTATGCTCAATAGTGTATTCCAATGATGTTCTGATACAATACCAACATGGTGGACATGAGGACGAAATTTTCGTTTCTTTTTGGAAAGTGTATTTGACCATATCCAAATATTAAACCACAAAAATTAAGTCATAATGTCAAGTATTTTAATTGTGAAATATTTATTTACAAATGTTAAAAGTTATAAATTGTTTAGTATGTATGAAAATGTAGTAATAGTAACTTCTCTTGCCACTAGGTTATTTTTCTCGCACTACCACCAATGGTGATCACATGGAGCCGCCCGGTATTTGTTTATAGCCTGGTGTCAGTCGTCACGTAAAGTTTTACACAGTTTTAGCTGTGCTTTTATTTGTTAACAGGACGCTCTTAGCCATTCGGCCCTGCCGCTCCCCGGCCTCCCAGTAGACGGGGAAGAGGGATCACGCCCTCTCAACGCAGACACGACCAGCACTCACCAACATTGATCAAACCCGTAGCTCCAACCTTTCATCAGGCCGCACCGAGCGTAGACCCGATCTGATTTACCAGATCGCACCGAGCATGTCCTACCACAAGGCCTGAGATCCTAGCACTCAGTTACCATGTGTGTGGTCGAGCCGGAGCACTACCCACGCCCCTCACGTCATCTCGGTGACGCCCCCGGAACATGCCCTGTTCACGTCCAGCTCTTCAGCAAGAGGGGGAATCTCTCCGAGCCTTCTCCAGCATGCGGAGTCAACCACTGCCAGCACGAGTCCAACCTCATCTGATCCGTATATCCAGAGGGTACCTCTGGATGGGCCAAACAGATCATCCCATGCTACCTCTTATTTTCCATGGCACTTATGGGTTTTCCAATGTCTGACCGCCACCGCCAGGCCCACGGGCAGGGAAACGCGGAGTTCCTCTGAACAGGTGGGTACCGCCATCGTCCGGTCCGGATTTATTCCCATGTTGTCGTCACCGAAAGCCGTGCTCGCCACGCCGCCCATAAGACCGGCCCCGCTGACATCAGACACGCGTCCTTTACCATCCTAGAATTTCTTCACGGGGAAATTCATGTCTTGGGCCCCAATGGCCTGAGTGCCAAGAAGTCCAACACCCCACCAAGTGGTCGGGCCTTGGTACTATCTATCGGCCCAAGCCATCACGGCAGATACCCCTATACAGCCGCTAGGAAGCTGATTCCCATAGGGCACGGGCGGCAGAGCCCAGTCCGTTTAAACAGGGGTGGCACGAGAAGCCCTGGGTTGCCATGGATGTTGAGAGGCTATAAGAGACGCATCACCCATCCTTTCCGGAAACCGGTANAGCCCAATTAGTTTAAACAGAGGTGGCACAAGAAGCCTTGGGTTGCCATGGATGTTGAGAGGGTATAAGAGACGCATCACCCATCCTTTCCGGAAATCAGTAACTAGGTTGGACTCGGTTACTATAGCCTAGTACTGCCACACCGCCTCAAGCGTCCAAACTACGCTCCTCCCACCGGAGTGACCGTACGATCCTCCCCCCTGTCAGTTCGCACAGCAAGAACATCCTTCACCGTACTGTGAACGAGGGGCGGTTGTACGATGGTGCTCGAATAGAGGAGAGTGTGGTAGCGACATGGCCGCCTGTATTCACAGCGATGCCGACCAGATAAGATGTTAGAGAGGAGGCTCCACTGATATCGACTTGACGGTCGCCATTGTCCGCCGAGATAACCAGCCTTCGGCAAAGCGCAAGCTGGGAAAGAAAGACTGGTCGTTTATCCAACTACAAAATATAGCATTGTAATTATACAGATTTAAACATTTAGCTTGTCCGAAGTTAATATAAAAGTTTTGTAATAATCCAAGACTCATAAGCAAAATTGAAAACATTAAATATAAAATAAATATTTTCCAATTATTGTAATTAACTAACTGAGTTGCTTTGAAACATCGCATAGTTACAACCCCTACTATAGTGTTAACTGAAACAAAGCTATGAAACTGTCTTTCTTATATTTGTTACATTGGGCTTTACGACAAATCTATAATAGTTTGCATGTCATCAATCGATGAGACTTTTTATCAACCTTCACATTCATCAAATAGGTTTTACTGGATGTGCAATTTTTTTATGGTGATGAGTGTATTTTGCCCACAGGAAGATAACATGTGGAACTTAGAAATATAAAATGTATACTGCCACTGTAAATAACCAATCAAAATATTTACCATCTTTTATATTGTATAAAGTCAGTAGTCCTAAATGCTTTCAGAAATCCAGGTAAGTGTATGAATTGTAGGAATTCAAACATTACTTGTTTTAAACTCAGGTTCTTTATACAAATTAATTTATTAAATTATATATATCAGTTTCATTATTTGAATTCATGTTTAATAACTGCTGTGTCCTCTTTGAGAATGTTATTATATGGCAACGTAATCCCCTACAATCTTTGTTGTAAGTTTTTCAGTTTGGTGCTGATGTGCAGACAAAAGTATTTCAATAGTATTTACTTTTCAAAATATATTTTTTAGTGTAATTTTTTAGACTTGTTTAAAGTTTTTTCCACACAGGTTAGGAACAGAACGAGATTATTTATGGAGAAGTTTGGCATAGGGAAAATGTACGCTTCAAGTTACGCTGGTGCTACAAATACGTCACATATAAGGTGGGGTTAAACGGATATAGTCCAATCAATGGCGTGTGAAAATTGGTGTTTGGCTAAATTGTGATGCATACATGCCCAAGCCAAATATTCAAGTATAAACTTTGTTTCTTAATGCTTCCAATGATGTTTACAAGAGCAAAGGGCAAGAATACAACTGCATTTGTCACTGACCGTTTATAAGCGAGCTTATTTCAATGAAGAAAACGTTTGGTGTTGAAGAAGAGGAAAAAAATTAAGCTATCATAAAAAATAACTTTGTACTTTTCTAATTTTTCTTAAGAAAATGGAGAGGGAAAGCACTAAAAATAATATTTTTTCCATTTTATAATTATATATTTCGATTCAGTTGTGATATTTAAACAACGTTATTGTGTCAGCCTATGTTTTTCTTCATTCATTTAACGACACAATAGTTAACAATATGTTAATATATTTCGTTATATTTGCAATCTAGTGCGAAGAACAAAGTTTATTCTTCAAGTAGCGTCTTACACAAGTCAACTAGGAAAATTTTACACAACTACGTTTATTTTATGAAAATTGCAATTATCCTAATGACTTACATTCGCCGTGGACCAAAACCGGTACACATTAGAGTGATGTATATGTGGGATACTCTAATACACACACGACTTCTGAGCTACCTGGCAGCGAAACATATTAGTTACCAAACTATTAGCATTGAGCTACCCATTATGAACCTAACGTGGCTAAGCATTGTTTGCACGAGGCGGAGAAATATCCTGAAAATATAACTAGTGCAGAAAAGTTGGAAGTAACCATTAATGAACTATAAATATGAGATTTTAAGAGGCAGATAATATAAATTGAATGATTGCCTTTATGGTATAAGGGCACTATGTTAAAATAATTATAGACTTTTCACAGTAAAGTCAGCACTTTTGAAACCCCTCTCATTTGGAATAATAGTAAATAAATATATTTTATTTTAACCTTAGACGTTAAATTAGTAGTGAGGTGGAATAAACACACTGTGTTTATGACTTACATGGCAAAAATTAATTTAAAGGGTTGTTTAACGTTAAAAGGTAGCTGAAAGGAAAAGTAACTGGTGCCTCAAAAGTGCCTACTTTACAGTCAACATCCTGTATTAAACATAGACTAAAGACGAGGCAGACCGATCTCGCTGGCTGCGCAATACCAATCTCCGTGTCCCTACATTGACATGCTTTTATGCCAATACGTCTAGCGAAAACAGCATAGTTTGTATTTTAGGTTAGAAAACCGGTTGGTAAGTTCCTCTAAACAAATTGTAACGCAGTTTTATTAAATTCAAATTGTTAAAATTATTTTACTCACACAGGAGTCCTTGTCATTAAAAAAACAAGATACAAACGAACACTCTCCTCATCTGTGTTGGCCAATGACTTAGGGGCAGGGAAATGTTGAGTACATGCGCAGATGGCCAACAAGCGGTCTACCTCATACTTAGTCTATGGCGATAAAGAATGTCGGCCGTGCGTTGTTCGCAGTGGCTGGCGACGGCCATGCTGAGGGACGACGTGGCCTCCGAGCACTCGACTAGCCAGAAGTCGGGTCGCCAGAGCGGCGAGCAAGTGGTGTGATCGCGAGCGTGACTGTGATCGCGCCCAGAGCAACAACACGTGCTCAGGCGCGAGGCGTGCTATAGTCGGTTCACGACGGGAAGAAACTTTTGAAAATCAACATTTGAAAAAACACCCTAGCCGTTAGCTACATGCATATAACATTACAAGCAGCGGCGAGCGCGGATACAGTTATGCCGTCAGGTTGCCAGCACAAAGAGAGTAAATAGTTCCAAAGTTTTAACGTAATTATTAATTTATCGCTTACAAATGGGTGTCGAAAAGAATTTTATCGTATTATGCCAATTATTAATGACGTGATGCTAACGTATTTAGATTTCAACGTCTTTTGCATAGTTACATGATCTCGCTC